>JAKKIK010000506.1:0-29395 GCA_024500135.1 Heterodera carotae | reverse complement strand
GTTGGAGCAGGACAGCAACCGGAACTTCCAGGAGGGGCAACAAGCCCAACGCAACACCAAGTTGGAGCAGGACAGCAACAGGAACTTCCAGGAGGAGCAACAAACCCAACGCAACACCAAGTTGGAGCAGGACAGCAACAGGAACTTCCAGGGAGAGCAACCACGCAACAACAAGTTGGAGCAGGACAGTAAGACCTTTGGCGCAGCGGAACAGGAACAGCGCGGAGTACAGCAGCAACTCCAGCAGGGGCAACAGCCGAAACAACACACCGTGGTGGAGCAGGACAACAAGCATCAGAAGCTGGCCCATGGTGATTATCAGCAGCAGCAGGTGGTGCGCCAGGCGAGTCCCAGTCTCGCGCTGGAGCGTGCCCGTCTCGAGGAGCTGCGTATCAAGGAGCGGGCACGCGCTGCCAAACTTGAAGCGGACAGGCGTCTTGCAAAAGTGGAAGCCGAGGCGCGTGTGCGCAGCGCGGAAAACCGCGCACGCCAGGCCCGACTGGAGGCGGAGGCGCGTGCTAACCAGGCCGCCCTGGAAGCCAAAGTGCGTCAGGCTGAACATCGCGCGCGTATTGGCGGCCGCGGTGGTGGACTCGCGGACGACGCAGCGGACTCAGATGAGTCATCGGAAAAGGAGCAACACAACAAAGACCAACGAGAAAAAGTGCTTGAACACTTTGAACATCCGGTCAAGCCTGGGCAGGTGGTCAAGCCAAAAAAACGTTGTTTTTTTTTTGGTTTTGAATCTTTGAAAAAAAAATTTGTTTGGCAACATATTCAAATTTTTGAAATAGGGATATAGGTAAGAGCCCCTCGGGCACTGCGCGGCTTAACCCCCCAATTGAAGAGAATGCAAATACTGTAATTATGTTTCAGTTCTCCTCTGAACAAAAACAGTCCAACAACAACAACAAGTTCGCTGGTGTTGAACATCAAGACAAGCTTCTTCAACAGGTAGGAAAAGTGCCCGGGAAAATGTACCATTAATGGTGATCAATCAATCGATCAATCAAAATGTGATCACAGTAATGGCGGAGCGGCTTACCGAAATCCATGTCTTTGATTTGATTTGACACTAAATTTTTGCACTTTTAATTTTAAAATACACCCTAACAAATAGGTGAGCAAGGGTGGTTCTATTGAAGGGTGGGGTTATCTTAGAAAAAGTGATCAAGGACCCGAATAAAAAATAATTTCGGAGGCGGATTTATGATGGATCGCTTCCGATTTGTGTAAGCCTTTTGATTTTTTCAGCCCCAGCCCATCTACTTGCCAAAAGAGGGCGAAAATGCTGCGCAAAATGTTGAGCAGCCCCATGTTTCCCCAGTGCATTTGCATTGATAGCGCGGAAAGCAATGATAAGAGGGGGGAAAAGGCTAATTTGGCAACAAATCGCATTTTTGGGCACTGATTGGAAGAAGCGGATGGATGTGACTCATTCAAAATTAAAATTTGCCTCAGGGATTTATCATTAATTTCGTCGGCTCAGGAATTTTTTTATTTTCCATCATTTAAACACCGTTAATTTCGCTCGCAGCAATTTTCATTTTATTGAACATTTGCAAGGCACATCAATAAAAACAATTTGAGCATTCTCTTCTAATAAATCCCCCCCCCTCTCTGATTAAGCCCCCCTCTCTAATAAATCCCCCCTCTCTGATAAAGCCCCCCTCTCTGATAAAGCCCCCCTCTCTGATAAATCCCCCTCTCAAAGCCCCCCTCCTCTCTGATAGAGCCCCCCCCCCCCTCTGATAAAGTCCCATCCCTACTGTTGATGGGAATTGAAAATAATGTCCCCCTGGGGTTCTAATAATTCTTGAAATTTATTGAACACAGGGAGAATGTCCGTTCTTTAATTGTAGCAAAAATTCAGAGTCACAATATATACACAAATATTTTTTTTAGTGACCCGAGTGCCGAATGATGTTGAAGTATAGCGGGCTTTTTGTATTAAAGCCCCCCCCCATAATTAAAGCCCCCATTTTAATGAGGCGGGGTGAAAAATAGAGCGCTCCCTTTTCTATTATCGCCCTCCTCCTCCCCTCTAATAAAGCCCCCTTGTTGGGGATGGATTGAACAATAAAGACCCGGGGGCTCAAATACAGGAATTACGGTATTTTGTCACGGCCAAATCCGTTGTTGAATTTGAAGCAAGCTATACCACCCATTCGGCACATGGCTCGATCCAGATATAACAAAAATATGTTTCACTAATAAATTTGTTGGTGGGACTCAATTGGTGGCGCGCTGGCTGCTGGTGGCTTGTCAGTGCTCCTTTTTGAGCACAATGGTGAAGCCGATGCCGAGCTTGTCGTCCGCATTACGCCACTCGGCCACCGTCCAGTTGAAATGCCGGCACAGCGCCAGCACATCCTCCGTGATCCACACCGAGTGGTGCCCGTGCGCGTCCACCGCTGGCGGGTTGGGCCGCCGGTGGCGCTCGAGCAGTTCAGCTAGTGCAGTCCGATTGCGGGGCAGGTCAAAGGTCTGCGCGCGCGTGGGAATTAATAAATATATGAATGGTGGATTTAAAAAAAATGATATAAAATGTGTGCCACCCGTTCTTTGTGTGGAATATCCATGTAGACGAAGCCACCTGTCGAAATGAGGCGCTTCATTTTAAACATTTTAAAATGGGCACGATGGCAAGTGTCCAAATGAGTCCCTGAGTTGTTTTTTTTTTGCGTTTTCGTGGCGAAAAAATGGATCTGGATGCAGAAAAAGAGTCCTGATTCCCGGCTTCAAAAAATAAAAATCGGAAACCCGTACAAAAAGTCGAACCGGAATTCGGGTTTCAAAATAAAATCACCAATTTGTTTCGTTGATTCATTTCAGTTTTTTTAGGTGTCCATAAGATAAATGCTAATTTATTTTTTTAGTGTCCCTATTATAATGCATTTAAATTGTTGACCAGGCTTCACAACCCGTAGCCATTCCTCAATGGTTTTGATCGGGTCATAAAAGTGTTCCAACACGTGTGAATTGATCACAAAATCGACAGAATTATTTGTGAACGGCAATTTGTCCCCGGAAGCAATTATGTGCACTTTGGCCGCACTTCCTAAAAAAATGTTATTTTTATAGTTAGCAGAGCTCCCTATAATAGCGCCCCCCTCACTCTAAAAAACAGAGCCCATGGGGTTCTATATAGGGAATACGGTAAATTCCCCGGATAATGGTAAGCCAGCAGTAGAATAGTCCCAATAAAACAAATAAATTGAGGACGGTGTTCGGCGGTCAAATCCGATTCGGATCAATTCCACCCTCGACAGGGAGAGGGCACCTAAGTCTCACCCGATCTCGGGATATCCTTGTTGATCCGGTCCGGAAAACTACTATTTTAGACAGGATTTGTGTCTACGGAAATTCAAAAAAAATGTACCTAAAACTGACCCGAAATTTCGACTTGTGCCTTCTGGAACACCGATGTGGGGTCATCTGTGTAGTCCACATTCCACGTGTCCAGACCGTACGGGTTGTGCAGCGACGCGCCAATTTCAATGCCGCGCATGCCGTCCAACAACCGATGCGCCAATTTGCTTTCGTTGTACTTCACTGGGCCACCTGTTACACAAAAATTTCTCGCGCGATTAAAAAATTGAAATTTATTGCCTAATATTTAGTTAGGAGACATTTAAATTTAAAATTTTTTTTTGTCAAATTTTAATGAAAAATGACTATTGTGAACGGACACACTTTTCCCAGGATTAGCTGAATTTGTCTGCGCTGTGGATGACAATAGTGTTTCTGAAATTTAAAAAAAAATCGAAATCCGAACGGACATTTTCTTGACCCCGGTGCCGGGACTTTGTTGACCCGGGTAGATACAGACCAAGGATGGCACAATTTTTGTGGCAAAAATTGACCGTTTTGGATCAAGTCTCAGTCAAAAACAGCTTGAAGTTTCATATATTTTTCAAAAAATTCTTAATAGTACCCCCGGGGTACTGTTAAAAAATTCCGGTGACCGCAGCGGGCATTCTACTTAGGTAGTTTGAAATATGTGACATTTAATCAGTTTGACCTTGCATAAAATTGGTGCCATTTCTTGAAGCAATAAACGCTAAAAGTAGTGCAATTGCTACCAGAACAACAAGCAGTGCCCTCTTCAGTGCCGTAGGCATCAACATCAGCTTAATCCAAATTAAAAAGGCAATAATATTTAAATATTTTTATTTGCATTGGGTTTTAAAATGCATAGTTTGTGTAGAACCGTTTCGAAAATAAAGCCCCCGGAGGGAGGGGGGGTCTATTTTAGGGGAGATGGGCTCTTTTGGGGGGAGGGGGATGGGTAGTTCTTTTAAGTAAGTTAGGCTATTTAAGGGAAGCAAGCTTTTCATGGGGATCTATTTTAGTAGGAGATTATTTTGGGAAGTTCTATTTGGGGGGGGGGGTCTATTTTAAAGGGTTCTATGGGGGGGGGGAAGTTTTTTGAGAGGGCTCTGTTTTCAGGTGGCGACTGAGCATTTTTAAAGAACTTGTTTGAATTAAAATTATCCAAAACCCAATTTTAAACATTTATCAAAATGGGGGCGAATTTAATTTAATTATTTTCTTAAATGGAAAGCCGAAATTCAATTTTAAATTTTAGAGGGGAGGGGGGGGGGGCACTATTCAAATTTTTGCGCCCCAAATTTGAATCTATGAACACCTACGAAATGAACACACACATTTATATAGCCAGTTTATGTCGAGGAATTTTGCTGCGCGTTCGCCACCAATTTCCCACCCATTTTGTTTTCATTCCGCCGCTTACAAATTTCACTCATTTTGCTTTGTCTGCATCGGGAAAGATTTGTGGATGGGATAAGGGCACACTTTTAATTTAGTGAACGGGGGGATTAAAAAAAAAGTGAAAAGCCGTGCCCTTTCTTCCCAAAAAATAAGCAATTACGTGCCCATTTATTTATCTATACCAACCAATTATTGCCGTATGACGGGGAGCGTTTTCACTTTCTCCGCTCAAATTTCACTGATTTAAAAAAAACTAACAAATAAATTTGAGAGAGAGAGAGAGAGAGAAAGAGATTAGTGTTGGGATAAAGCAGCAGAGTGAGAGAGAGAGAGAGAGAGAGATTAGTGTTGGGATAAAGCAGCAATTCGATCATTGAACGGTTCCGGCTGCCTAAAATGTTTTAAAAAGTCGGATTCGGGCATTTGTTAGACAACGAAATCCTGGCTGCCTGCTTCATTGATTTCATTAAAGCTTCCCAGCTTAATGAGTGCCGTGCAAAGTTTTTGGGTTTATGTAATGGAACGGGTGCCAAATCAAAAATTTCATTTTTTTAATCAAAATATTATTGGAGACTCAGTTCGCGTCCTCCTAAATTTGTCTCAAAATATTTTAAAAGGTCGAAAAAATGCCAGACAAATTCTAACAATTATTTCGCTAGTGAAAATGGAATAGAAAGGATTTTACAGGATTAATCCTGCGGATTCTGTCCTGTATAAATTAACAGGATCATCCGAAAACCTGAAAATCAGCTCTTTAATTTGGAATTAAAAAATTATAGCCATCACTAAGCTCGTGCAAAATTTTGCATTTTATTGAGTAAAAAAAAAATGAAAATTAAATAAAATCCATTGACCCATTTATTTGGTTTTATCACATCACAAAGATATATATTTTCCATTGCACTTCATCAAATACATAAATCAATCAGTTATATTGTAATTTTTGCAATAGGCACAACACAAGACAAATAAAGCCTTAATTTCTAAATTTGCTGCAAAACTATTTTCAATATTTAACCAATTTTAAATCACCGCTTTTG
Organism: Heterodera carotae; assembly: GCA_024500135.1. Lineage (NCBI taxonomy): Eukaryota > Metazoa > Nematoda > Chromadorea > Rhabditida > Heteroderidae > Heterodera > Heterodera carotae. The sequence continues at coordinate 23,621 of JAKKIK010000506.1, read as the reverse complement.
AAGATTGATGAGAGGCCGAGGGCTTTATTTTTCAAATCACCCCCTCAAAAAGGGGCCTCAATTTTAGGGGGACTTTATTTTTCTCAACCACCTTCGGGGGAGGGGGACTTTATTTTTCCCAACCACCCTCAAAAAGGGGCCTCAATTTTAGTGTGCTTAATTTTTATAACCACGGGGGACCTCTATTTTAGGGGGGGGGGGGGCTTTATTTTTCATTTTCTCATAAAGGGGGCTCATTTTAGGGGGACTTTATTTTTCCAATCACAACCTCAAAAAAAGGGCCTCATTTTAGTGTGCTTAATTTTTATAACCACGGGGGACCTCTATTTTAGGGGGGGGGGGCTTTATTTTCCATTTTCTCATAAAGGGGGCTCATTTTAGGGGGACTTTATTTTTCCAATCACCCCCTCAAAAAAAGGCCTCAATTTTAGGGGGGCTTTATTTTTTCAACCATTTCCTCAAAAAGAGGTGCATCAATTTTATGGTGCTTAATTTTTACAGCCACGGGAGGCCTCTATTTGGGAGGGGGGGGGGGGCTTTATTTTTCATTTTCTCATAAAGGGGGCTCAATTTAGGAGAAGACTTTAATTTTTCTCAACCACCCTCAAAAAGGGGGCCTCAATTTTAGGAATTTTTTATTCTTTTAACCATCCTCATCACACTGTCTTTTTGTTGTGGCATATGAACCCCTGGTGCTGGGGGGTCATCGTTCAGCAGAGACAACCCACCAAACCTATCCATCCCCGCTGGGTCAATGGACGTAGGATAGTGGGAGGGAGGTGGGGGCAATTTGACCCCGAGTGGAAAATACACTGCTAGAGAGAGAGAGAGAGAGCGAGAGAGAGAGAGAGAGAGCAAGAGAGAGAGAGAGAGAGAGAGAGAGAGAGAGAGCGAAAAAGGGCGAGAGGAAGAGAAGAGAGAGAGAGAGAGCAAGAGAGAGAGAGAGAGAGCAAGAGAGAGAGAGAGAGCGAAAAAGGGCGAGGGTCAGTCATTCCTTTAACAAATGCCCTCATATTTTACCTTTTATTATTTCAAATAATTTTGTTTTTCTAATTAAATTACATTTTTGAATTAATTCAGCTAAAATAATAAAAAATAATCCAAAAAATTATGTATTTAATGGCATCTGTTCAGCGTCATGAACAATCACAGCAACGCTTTATGCGGGAAATGTAATTTTTTTCTTGATGAGCATTATTTAACCATTTTCATTTCCCCCGAAGGGTTGTGGTCCGAGTTTCAACAATTTTATGTAAAAATTAGGTCATTTTAAATCCTCGATTCGCTTGTTGGTACTCCCGACAACGGCCTCCGTCCATCCATATTATATTTATAAAATTGGAAAGTAATTTGTTAAAATTTTTGAATATTTAGAACCCCACCCTCCCCCGTCACCCTCATTTGTCTAGAGCCTTCCCCTTTAGTATGGCCTTCTCCCTCCAATAGAGTCCCCCCCACCCTTTTAGAGGAGATAAAAACACTCACCTCCTCAATTAAGCCCATCTTTTGAGTGGGCGGTAGGTTGATGGGTTGTTGAACAATAAAGCCCCCGGGGATTCTAATATAGGAAACATGGTATTTGTTTTTTAAAATTGAAAAATGTTATTCTAAAAAAATTCTGCAAATAATATTTTAGCACTGTTTTTGAGCACTCTGTGCTGCTGTTTCTGCGTCATGCTCAGCGCCTGTTCAACCGGGCCCTCAGTTTGGAGCTGTTCATCTACGCCTATAAGCATCGTCGATGCTGGGAAATGTTGGCACCAAAAGTTTGGCCACTGTTAGACACAACGGACATCATTTCGTCTGTCATCCGTGCTGCGACTGCACCCATTATTGATCGATCAAAAGCGGTGATCCTGTTCCTTTGGCGTCAAGCGATTGCGCTGATGAAGCGGACATTTTTGATGACCAGGCGCTTTTTGAATGGTGGCGGCGCCGCTGGCGGCGGTGGCTTTGTTTTGCACCGCGCAAAAAGATGGCTGAATTAAATTTAATTTTGTTTTCATCTTATTCGCGCCATTTTTTGATTTGCACATTTTGTTTTTGCAACAGGCACAAATAAAGCCTTAATTTCTAAATTTGCTGCAAAGCTATTTTCAATATTTAACCAATTTTAAATCACCGTTTTTTAAGGTTGATGAGAGGCCTAGGGCTTTTTTTCAACCATCCCCTCAAAAATGGGCCTCTATTTTAGGGGGGCTTTGTTTCTCAACCACCCTCTCAAGAAAACCACCCCCTCAAAAAAGAGGGCTTCAGAGATGCTTTATTTTTTTACACCATCCCTCAAAAAAGGGGGGGGGGGGGCTTTTAAATAATGTTTAATCTTTGGAGTTTACTCCGCTTTCGCTCTCATCACACTGTCTTTTTGCTCGTCCGTGCCCTGTGACACTCTCTCCTCGTAAGGATGGCACATGTAACCCCATTAGAGGTCATCGATCAGTGTTGGGAGATGAGACCACCATCAGGTCAATGGACGTAGATATTGGGGAGGGGAGAGGGGGGGGGGGGGAGAGAGTGAGGGCAATTTGACCCCGAGTTGAAAATACTCTGCTAGAGAGAGAGAGAGAGAGAGAGAGAGAGAAGAGAGAGAGAGCGAAAAAAGGCGACGAGGGTCAACCATTCCTCTGACTTAATTCCCTCATATTTTACGTTTAATTTTATTATTTATCGTATTTTCTTTTTTAATTAATTCAGCAAAAATAAAAAATAATATTCAAAAATTATTTATTTAATGGCATCTGTTCAGCGTCGTGAACAATCGCAGCAACACCTTATGCGCGAAACGTAACAACCTTTTGATGAACATTTATTTAACCACTTTCTACCCCCGAGGAGTTGTGGTCCGAGAACAAATAGCCTCCCCCCCCCTCTATTAAAGCCCCCATTTTTTGGGAAGGGCTTGAAAACCTAGAGCCTCCTGCTCTAGTACACATTGTGCTCCCCAAATAGAGACCCGCATCTTTTTAAGGAAATTGAAAACAGAACCTCCGGATGACTCTAATATAGGAAACATGGTGTAGTACACATTGAGCTCCCCCAAATAGCGCACCCACATGAGTAAGTTGAATACAGCCCCCGGGGGACACTCTAATATAGGAAACATGGTATTTGTTTTAAAATTGAAAAATGTTTTTTCTAAAAAATCTGCAAATATTTTAGCAATGCTTTTGACTATACTGTGTTGAAGCTTCTTCGTCTTGCGCAACTTCTGTTTAACCGGGGGTTCAGTTTGGAATTGTTCATCTACGTCTTTAAGCATCGTCCATGCTGGGAAATGTTGGCATCAAACATTTTGCCACTGTTAGACCCGACGGATATCATTTCGTCTGTCATTCGTGCTACAACTGCACCCATTATTGATCGATCAAAAGCGGTGATCAGATTCCTTTGGCGCCAAACGCTTGAGTTGATGAAACGGACACTTTTGATGACAAGTCGCTTTTTGAACGGTGGCTTTGCTCTCTGCGCAAAGTGATGGTCAAATTTAAATTCAATTTTTGTTTTCACTTTATTCGCGCCATTTTCTGATTTGCACATTTGTTTGTTGAACGATAAAGGTTGCGCACAAATTAACAACCCATATCTCTTATGTAATTCAAATCCATAATTAAATGTTGGTAGCAACCGAAAATTCAAAAATGCCGCTAAAATTGCCCATTTTGTTGTTCCCAGGATTTGTTACTGTTTTATTGTACATTTATTCAGTCCGGCAGTGGGTCTCTAAAAAAAACCGGATTTGAGTGCGACTAGGACCGGGATTTTGTTGTTTTCGAATTTTTCGATATGGCCCAGCGCCTTTTTGAAGATGTCGGTATCTCGATAAATACATTGCATTTATATACAATACGATATATGAATACAACACATGGGACAATACCATACTATGAATACAACATATGGGACAATACAACGATATGAATACAACACATGGGGCAATACCACGATATTAAATACACACATATATACAATACAATACATTCATAATCTGGAGTTTATGTCTGATATCGATAGGCTGCCTATGGATTAATTCCTTCTCCTCCACACAATTCGATTCTTCGTCTATGGCGAATCGGACGACGCCGCCCACATGTCCAAGTTGTCCCGCAGCAGCTGCAACAGTTGCGCGACTTCATTGTCCGGCTCCTTGTCAAGCTTTTCCAACTCAGCAACGGCATCGTCGAGAGCCTGGAAAAAAGATAAAAATGTGGTACTTGTGTAGTTCAGAAATCAGGTAACCGGAATTCGAACATTTAGTCGAAAATTAAAAAATTTTCAAAAAGAATTTTGACATAGACATTTAAGTTGCACGAAGAGTCAGGTCAGGTAAAATTTGTTTTTGAGAGATTTTTCGACTTTTGAGTCGAATTCTGGTCCGGTGTTCAGAATAGACTGCTTTGGATACAAGGGTCCATGATCAGCAAAACCTTAAAAACCTCATAAAACATGTTTTCATAGCTTTGTAAAAGTTTTGTGAAAAATTGATCAAGGAGTTAGATATAAATTATAGTTATCAATACAGTCAAGATTCTAATAACAAAACACACATGCACTCACTTTCTTGGCCATCGGACGCGCTCGGTCCATGGAGTTCAACGACTCGTAGAAGAACACGGAATAGTTGAGTGCAAGGCCGATACGAACCGGATGGCTTGGCTTGACCTGATCACCGTCGGTGGCCATTTCAAACGAGGTTTTGTACGCCTCTTCCGCCAGTTCGGTGACAGCTGATGAAGAAAATAAGTGTGAAGTGATTACATTCAAACAAAAATGGCCCAAAATGGGCAAGACATCTACACACTTCGACATATGTGTAATTTGTATCTGCTTTTTGGCCAAACTATTCAAATTTCCGACATCCATTACGACCAATTCCAAACCTCGAAAGGCTGTGTTCTGCATTTCTCAATAAAACTATTTGAAATTTTTCGATTTTAGTCGAGTCCAGATCCGGGTTCCGAAATTAGTCGAATTCATGATCAGCGATCATGAAAAAAAATATGTTTTCATGGCCTTCTAACACTCTAAAAAATGTCGAACAAAAAAGCGGATACAAATTACACATATGTAAGTGCCTACGCTGCTTACAGCTGAGGTCGTCAGGCGACGCCACTTCAGTCATGTAACGGTAGTAGTCGCCCTTGGTCTTCAGGTAGAACACTTTGGCCTCCACGTCTTCCGTCTTTGGGAGCAGCACTTCGTTGATGGTCTCCTAAAACAACAATGGGGACAAACAGAGATAGCCGTTTTTAGGTCAAAAAATAAAAATTCAAAAAATCGCACCAAAATTTCCTGACAAATGTTGACCAACTCCGTCTGCACGAGCTCGCGGTAGTTTTTTGTCACCTACAAAATTTAAAAAAAAACATTGCTACATTTACACATGTATGCATGACTGAAAGACGCACCTGCAGCTTCACCTCCGTCGTCGCGGTCGCCTCCGTGATCGCACGTTGTTCAAGGGACCAGAGGACGCGCCATGCTGAACGACGCGACTTCATTTTGCCCTTGTAAGCCAGCGACAGCCAATTGCGCTCTTCGCTATTCAGCACACCGTCGTTGAGGGTGACCAACTGCAGTGAAAGAGAACAGAGAGAGATGAATGATGTGAAATTGGTTATAGTCAGAGGGTCGAGAAAAATAAGAGTCGTGGTTTCGGCTTGGCAAAAAGTTCGGGTCAGGTTTCAGGTTTCGGCCGGAAAAAAAAACAGGTTTTCGGATGGCAACCCTCCTGTTAAGTATGCACCTTTCGAACTGCGTCGACCTCGTCGTCGAAGCGAAACGATTGATCAGACACAAAGATCAGCTGCAGAAGTTGTTCCTTCGTTTGTGGGGCCGCCGTCATTTTGTCGTGGTAGAGGAAGAAGGGTATATACAATATGTATATGTGTTGTTATGTACACAGAGCTAAAATGGTAAAACAACAATTACATATTTAGACTTAATTGTTGTGACAAATGGACAAAAAATGGAGTCGTCTTAAAATAGCCAAGTTTTTGGGCTTTACATTTCTTTTAGACTATACATATGATTTAGCTGAAATCAAATGTCAAGTAAACGCTTTTGATGAGTGCTAATTATCAAAGAAATCACTACGTTATGGGAAAAAATATAGTAAAAATGGCCAACGTTTTTAGACTTTCGTTGGCTTTAAATTTTGGTGGAACAAATTAGCCCCTTTATTTGGAAAAAATGAAATAATGAGTGTGAATTAGGGAGAGGAAGTCGATTTTATAACCAATTTTGTCCGGGATTTTTTCGCTTTTCTTATTTTTGGCGATTCGTCAAAAAATTTTAAATTACGAAAAACGAAAAGTCAGGGAGTACAGCGATCCCCGTAGCGATTTCACATTATCCCAGGCTTACCGGACCGCGATTTCGGCAGGGATCCCAGCCCAGGATTCCGAAAAATGCACTTAAAAATCAGATAAATTTAATGCCTGTTTAGCGATTTTTTACTTGCCTGTTTAGGTGCCTATTTCTTCGATTTTTTTTTTCTTCCCTACAAAAGGAGCCCTATTTCTATAATTTACGGGATGATGATGGAGCAGCAGCAGCAGCAATTCATCGTCAAACATTTTGTGCACCATGTTATTGTTGAACAGCTTGGAATGCCGTCCACACTAACAGTGTCATATGATGTGCAAATTCCACTGCCGGATCCGACAAATTGTGCCGCCCCTTCCGACCTTTTTGGGCATCTGCTCGCACAAAACCACCGGCTTCCACGTCCATTTCGAAAGGGTTCATTTGAAATATATTTTTATGATGTTAGCCGTTCCAAAATTTTGTTTAAGCCGGAATATGAAAAAAACAAATTATTACCCGTGTAAAATCTTTAAAAAATGGGTAAGTTTATTCACACTGATTTATTTATTTTTTTCACAGATGTCAGGGCCAAATTTGAACAATTTGTGCGCGATGAAACGCGCAAATTTGACGCCGAATTGGCAACCCGACGCATTGAATTGGCACTATTGAACAGCGGCGACAGCAACGGCGGCGGCAGCGATTGGTTTTGGAACACCACCACCGCCGGTACCAGTAACAATAATGATGAAATCGGCGGCGAGGCCAGTCAGCGCCATGACAGGACAATTTTGGTTTTTTATTTTTTTTGAATATAATCTTAAAAGTAAATTATCCAAAATGCTTAAATTCAATTTTTGAACGCATTTTTGTGCTTTTAGAGCGATGCGCATGCCACCGGTGTAACAAAAGCCACTGCCGGGGAGCAGCCGCCATTTGAAGAACAATTTCAGGTGGCAAATTTTTGAAAACTTTCGCTTTGGGCGGAGCAAGAGCCGAAATTTTGGATAGTTTAACCTTTTTTGCAATTTCCAGCATGTGATGCGCCATGCTTCGGTGCCGAAATTGTCGCTACTTGTTCGGGAAGAGATTCGAATGACGGAGGAGGTCTGTATACCAAAAAATCACGAAACCGGGCATCAAGGAAGTAGCCAGACCATGGTTTTAACCCCGGAGGGCTAATGAAAAGCCGATCTTTGGGGGGTGCTTTTTCATGGATCCTTTGGGCGACGCCTTTTTTTATTCTTAGATTTAGTCTCTATTACTATCAATTCCAAATTCTTTAAAAATTTTAATCAATATCAATTGATTGTGAGAATTATTTAAAAAAAATTTTTAGATGAGGGCATTGGTCCGCGCACGCAACTTCGAGGTGGCACGCATTAAGCTCGCCTGTGAGCACACATTGGCACAGTCGTCCGTCGCTGGGGTTACCGATGACTTTGAGAAGCGCTCCTACGAAATTTCGATGCTCAACGAAAAATTGCGGGTAAATTAAAGGTTTTTTTTTTGTAATTTTTGAAATTTAGGACTATAACGGGCGAAAGCCTTATTCTATTTTTGTCCCATTTTTTGTATTTAACTATCTACCATTAAATAAATATTGTTTTTATTTCCCAGCAAGTCACCATCAACTACTCCAACCAAATTGAGGCACTCAATGAGCAACAACGGCACGCGTATCGCCAATTGGTCCGCGCATTGTACGCCAACGGCGTCGCGCAGACGGATGGGGAGGAGTACGGCGAGTGCAACAGTGATGGAGAGCCGACAGCACAAAAACAGGCACGAACACATACACACATTTTAAAGGGGGTAGAAATTTCCAACAAAAAAAATTATATTTTTATCAGAAAATCGTAACAGGTGTTAGCTTCTGATTCCCGGGTTTGAAAACCGCTGAGCCCCGTAAATTTTTAAAACTTAAACCGGGGTCACGCTATCGACACCTGTGAGATCAGAAGAGCGCAGGTTGCGCTTTCAAAACGGGCAGTGCCTAATATGAAAACCGGGATTTGAACAAGCCCGAGTTTTGTCGGCTTATTTTTTTTTTTTTTCGCTTTAAGTTTGACTAATTCTATTTTTTTCTAATTAACCGCTTCTTCTTTGTTCCGATGGCCTCCTTGGCGAGCAGTTCACCAACACGAAGTTGTTCCGGCACTTTGTCCACCGCGGCGGTGGCGACCGTCACGCCTCCATTGTCATCACGTTTGTTCAAAAAGTGTGTGTGTGATTCGTTATTCCCCCCACCCCTCTTCTCCAAACTGTTTTATTGTCCAAAGGTCCAAAGGTCGAAACAGGCTGTCGAATAAAAACAAAAATATCGAATTTTGATAAAATATTTATAAAAATTTTGGCAATTGTCTGACACCATAATATTCACGCTTGTCAACCAAATACTACATTTTGGGTATCAATCGAAACGGATATTTGCGGCCCCCGAAATAATATCTGACATTTGAAGTCCAGCTTTTGCTGGCCGGTCATTTGTTGGGAGGATAAATTACATCAAAAAATTTTTCACCCTTTAATTTTAGGTCATTTTCGTGCGACTCAAAAATGGCACAACTGGGCGGCGGCAGCGTCGACAGCAACACTTCAGCAGCAGCAGATATTGGCGGCGCCATCATTCGTCGGCGTCATCGATCACCGGTGGTAACCAATCAACAAATCCAATGCCGTTCCGAGAGTTTCACCATTTATATTGGTTTGTTTTGGTTGAATGCCATAGCGGAGGGTGGAAAAAATTGTGTTTTTTTTTTGTCTAAAAATGTCTAAATCGATACGAATGACTTGACTGTATTTTGGGATGGAATTAATTCTTGGGAATAAAATTGTTTGTCCCGGAAATGTCTGCTGGAGGGAAGGGTGAAGCCGAAACGAAAGGGGAGCGGCTAGACTTTGGGCGCAGGGACAAAATCCCGTATCCAAAGTTTTTTAGGGTGAGACGGGATTTTGTCGTACATGCGTCATGCGACTTTGTACAATTGTGTTGGCCTTTTTTTTTATCACCGCTCATGGGTTAAAAATTAAAAAAAAATTATTGTTGTAGGCGCACAACTGAAGACAATGCACAATGCGCGCATTTTGACCTGCGACAGCCTGGTCGATTTGATGACAACAACAATGAACAACACCAACAAGGACGGGACTGCCGCCATGGGAGGCATCGCCAGTAAAAGTGTCATCGCCAACGGCACTGCTGGTGACGGCAGCGGCGCCATTGGCATTGGCACCGCCGCGGTTGCCACCACCGCAGTGCAACAGGAGTTGATGTGCCATTCGCAACGTCTGCAACTGTTGATGAACTTGTACCGCCGTGATTTGGCATGCACAGTGCTCATTGTCGGTGGGTGTGAAGTGCCAGCAAATTTGACATATTTTTAGGGGGTTGGGAGGGGTCAAAAAAAAACAATATATATTTACTTGACAGTTCATTCCGATTCCAAAATGTGTTTGGTTGTTTACAGAGGTAGAGCCCCAGATTTTTAAAGAAAACATGCCCTCAAAATGGTGTCAAAATTTGGCGCTACTCACATTCACAATTAAATTTTCGATAAAAAATCTTGCACCAAATAATTCTTGCTGCAGGTGGTTCTGATCCGTTATGGCATGTGAAAGAGCGCACAAAATTTGCGCAGCTCTGCGAACAGTCGGCCGAACTGCACTTTGAGTCGTTGGAGCGACAGCTGATGAAAATTGAGCAGGACGTGAGTGCGTGCCTCACTTATAGCGAATAAATTTTAACGAAATTTTTTAATTGCATTTTTATTTTTAAAAAAGCAATCGACGACAATTTTTGTACAATAATTATTTAGGCATCAAAATGTCCCGTTGCGTTTAGGTACGCACCGCGAACCGCGACCGTCGTGCAGCAGCAGCGGCACGACGCCAGCGACAACAACAACACAGCGGCGGCGGCGATGATGTTCATGATAATGATGAAGGCACAGCAGAACAAGCTGTAGTTGAACCGTCGTCGTCAGGTTGTCTGGCAGAAGCAACAGCGACGACGGCATCCTCCCCCTCCAGCGGCACCACCGGCACGGCCTCTTCGGTGCCGAATACGGCACTGCTGCTGCTTGCGGAACACAACGACGACGATGGCATCGCTGGAGGCGAACATGTTGCTGAACAACAACACATTTCTGCAACTACAACCACAGCAGCTGCTGCTGCAGGTTTGTGGTGAACGAGCAGACAGATAAAAACAGGGTGGGACGAAGTGCCCTTGAAAAAAATTCGACGACCCAAATTCAATTAATCTGATCTCACGGTTTTTTTTGTGAATCCCACTCTGGTCGGTTTGGAGGGGTAATTACCAAAAATGACTGCCCTATCCATTTTTTTGAAGGTGCTTTTATTGCTAATCAGCAGCAACAAAAAGGGAGGGAAGAGGACAATTACGGCGATGTGAACTCGCTGAGGCCTGGCGATGTGTACGTCACCTGCCACTCCAACTTGTCTGCTGTCCAGGTCGCACGCGCATTTTAACGGGCAAAAATATTTATATTCACAAAATGCCACGGTAACCCCGCCAAACCCATTCGACAAAGTGGCGTCAATTTTTTCATTGGCCAAAAATTGACTGTGTTGTTTTCTTGCGCATCTTTTTATGCCCATCAAGGTTGTCTTCCATGTGGTCGGTGACCGTCTGCTGCTCGAGCAGGACATCTCCTCGCGCCACGCGTCCATTGGCGCTCTGCGAAACGTCATCCGCTTGACGCCCTTTTCCGGCATCCACCACATCACACTGCCACTGCTTCTGGTTGAGCACATGTCCGAGGTGGGTAGTCAAGTTCAGGCTCGTCGCCAAGGGGGGGGGGGGTTAGGTCCGAGGTGGGTGGTACAGTTCAGGCCCGTCGCCAAGGAGGGGGGAGAGGGAGAGTTAGTTTTTGGTTCGTTTGACCGAATTTGGTTGGTCTTCTGGTCTGAGAAATAGAACCCCTGGGGTTCTATTGGTACAATTAATGGTACATTTATTGATTTGCAGACGATGACCATGGGCTGGTGTTTGGGCCGTGCCGAGCTGGTGTTCAAGTGCCTGAAGGGCTTCCTGATGGAGGTGTGCTCCAGCGGGGTGAGCATTGCCATTGCGGGCGGCGGCGGTGCGGTGACCACTGCCGGCGCGTCCGGCAACGCGGCCGGCACGCCCCACTTCAACATCAATTTTGTGTTGCCGGCAGCCATTTCGCCTGCATTGTTCCAGCAGTTGGTGGAGCTGTTCTCGTCCATTTTCCATCATTTATGAATAATATTTTTCCTTTGTGCTTTATTTTATTATGTTGTTTCATTTTGATAATAAAAAGAGACGATGAGAGCCATGAAAGGTAGTAATAATATTTCGGGACAGTTTCGGTTTCAAATTGGGTCCCACGGGACCGTCGACTCGTCCCGGGTTTTTTACCGGGACTAGTGTTCATCCTCGGTTTTCTACCGAGATTTCCCGCTTTTTCCCTCGTTTCTCGGTCAAAACAGGAGATCCCAGTCTCGATTTTCCAAAGATCTCGGTCACAGCAACTCCAGAAAATAGAATTACAAGGATTGATGAGGGCGACAGAGTCCTACCAGATTTATTATTCAATCGTTCCGTTCCATGTCAACTCAAAAATTCCGGTCTATCATAAATCATTTTTAAACCTAGACCACTATTAAACGGTCATTTTTTTTTTCGGACCAACGTTTAGGCACCATCGTCTTGGGCAATTTTGTCGGCCAATTTCTTCATCTCGAAGACACCAGTTTCTTCAAATATTTTAAAATCAAATAAAATTTTTTTCCATGCCAATTGACAATATGAACATTGTGCGAGTTGGACATCGGGTTTGACGATGACCGGCAGCAGTGTGATGACGGAAAAGAAAAGCTTTTTATACAAATTATTGCAAATCGCCTAAAGAGATTTTTTTTCTCTGCAAAAAAGTCGCTGGGGATATTGGATTACCTCTGCTAGAGGTTGGCCGTTTCGAAGTCAAACTTTTTTTTGAAATTTTTTCATTTTTTTTTTGGCTGGGGATGGGTTTTGAATAATTCATAACTCAGCTTAAATTTTGTGCAGGAACATGGAATTAGTTTAATGAATTTTCTGATTTTTTCTGTGTCTTTTAAAGTCTTTTTTGAATTTTTAAATAAAATTTGAAAATTTTTCCTTTTTGGCCCTGGGTCGAATGGGGAAAATTCAGGTGTACTTTCAAAAAATTATAACTCAGAATAAAATGGACGCATTATGAATTTAGTGCATTCTTATAATGCAGAAAAAGGTGGAGAATTTTATGGTATTTATTTGATTTTTCAATTGCAAAAATTCAAAAAATTGAAGCTAATTTTTTGAAAAATTTTGATTTTTCAGAAAAAAATTCTTAACTTTTTCCAGAATTCTAATTTTTTGAATTTTTTTACCCAGCAAGATAGAGCTTTAAAAGCTCTACATTTTGTTTCTTTACTGCAAAAATATGACTTGAGATTGAATCGAGATAGAACGACGAATGGGTTTTGGGACTTCAAATCAATAGGGGTACCCTTTTGAAAAATTTTTGAATTTTTTTTTCACCAAACATTAAAATTTTTACCCAGCCATATAAAGCTTTTAAAATTCTTCACAAAATATATTTACAACACTATCCAATTTGCAAACCAAGCAGAGTTAAAGCGGCGAGAAATGGCGAGATTGACAAAATTTATTAAAAGACACGCCCCCCTCCCAATGAGTTCTTTCTTCTTTCCACGGCTTTCTTGTGCACTTCATTGGCGTGAAATTTAATTTCTAATTTCTTCACTGCTTTTTTTGCCTTTTTCAAACATTTTGTTTTATTTAGATTGGGCATTTTGAACCCTTTTTCTGAAAGTCCTCTTTTAACGTACCTCCTCCAACCATAGTTGTACCTTTTCTTCCCATGGTTGTACCTCTTTTCACTTGGTTGTAATGCCCACACCCGCTTAATGTGAAGTAGTTTGGGTGAATAGAATTTATTAACTCATACATAGAACTATCAGTCACAATATTGCATACAATAAAGAGATACAAAACAAAGGTAATAAATGCAACATTATATCGAGGGTATTTTGTTGATTGAGATATGCTGTGTTGGTGGTCTCCATTATCACATTTGGTGAGGGGTGAGAGGGCATTATATTATAATTAACATCAATGTGATCGCACTTAATAATTATTTGCTGTCTCCGTCGCCCTAATTGATCATTTCTTTTTCTTCTCGTCTAGACATTTGTTGAGGCGCGGCCAGACATCGTCGTTGGATCGGTGGTAATCATTGATGGGTCGGTGCGGGTGGCGCCACGAAGCTTGTCCATCTCCGCTTGAATTTCCTTCAACGTTTTGTGCTTGGTCTCCGGCAGGAACTTGTAAGCAAACGCAATGAACAGCGCCAAAAATGCGGTGAAAATGAAGAACACATAGCCACCGATCAAATGCTAAAAAAACGATGTGAATATATTGTGGCATTAGAGGAAAAATCATATTGTGGGACCCGTCTCGAGCTAGGTAAAACCCGAGTGCCGTTGTTCGTGGTCAACAAGCATGTAAAAGCAAAAACTCACCTGTAGAGGCTCGAAGGAAATGGCGAGGAAAGTGCTGGCTAACCAATTTGTAAGCACTGCAATGGAATTGGCATTGCCAAGCGCATTTGACGGAAACAATTCGTTCACATAAAGCCACGGAATTGAGCCTGGAAATTCAAAGGAGAAAACATTAAAAAGTTTTAGTGGTAGTAACTACGAATTTCATATTTTGGGAAAGAAAAAATTCGGCGCACTCACCAGGTCCTGTTGCAAATGAAACAACGAACAGCAGAACAAGAAGGATGGATGCGTAAGAAAACAATGACACGTTGGGAAATGCCTTAAAAAATAACAATTTTATTATAAAACAAAAAAGATGAGGTTCATTCACCGTATCAATTCAACACCCACTCACCTCAGCAGCCAGCGTGGTGCCGGCGATCAATGCCGTCGTCAACAACATCCCAGCCATGCCGATCAATTGCAGGGTACGACGTCCAAGACGATCAACCTAAACAATGAACGGAGTCAAGTAAGCACCAAGTTGGTTCTGACCATGTAAACAGAGCCAGCGGTCATCGCCACGTTGATTCCGCCCATCATGAGCGTTGCACAATTAGCCCCTGAATATAGCTTTTATTCAGAAAATTCAATTCATTTTTAATTTAAAAAAACTCTTACATCCGACACTCAAGCCCGCTGCCTTGAAAATGGCGGTAGAATAGAACATAACTGCAAATGAGTGATAAAATTAAATTAGTAAAAAACTTTTTGTTAGTTTTTTACCTGCGTTGATGCCGCTCCACTGCTGTGATACCATCAAGAATGTTGCCAAAAGGAGGGGCCATTGCAGCGGAGGCAAGAACATTGCCCTCAGTCTGATCTTTGGCTGGTCACTTGCCGACAGCGCATCCTCGTTCATCTGGTCCAACTCAGTGCTGACCTGAAAAAAGCAATAAATGTAGAAAACAGGCTCGTAACAAGCCGGCGGTTTCTAAGTGGTGAAGAATCAAAAAAAATTTCAAGGGGTATATTTATTGGAAAAAAGAACAGCGTAACTCATTCCATTTTGAAGGTAGAATTTTCAAGGATGATTAATTGCTTAGCTACTGCTTAACTCACATCGTCTTCACCGCGAAGTTTTTTCAAATTCTGTTCTGCCTCGTCCTTGCGCCCTTTGCAAGCCAAAATGAATTTGGGCGACTCCGGGCACAGCGGGAGCGTGCACAGTTGGAAAATGACTGGCACCTGAAAAAAAGAATTTGACAAAAAAGAGATCTGTAATAATTATTTTAATTTTAAATTTTTTTATTTTTATTAAATTTAAATTTTGAACAATTACAAGTGTTATTCCGAAGATGTATGGCCAGAGTTCCTCGGTGCCAAGAAAAGCAGGCAGGCCAATGATGTGGGAGAGAAGATTGGCCACTGCGACCAGCATTTGGATCATCCATCCGATGCATCCCCGCAAATTTGCCGGAGAAATCTCCATCAAATACATCGGTGCCAAGCCACTGTTGACACCTGTTTTGGTTTGCGGAAAAATCAAAATTTGTTTAGGTTAATTTTAGGTCATTTTCCTACTCATTTTACTTTCAACCGCTGGTAATACTGCCGATAGTTGCCCCCATTGCGCCTCGCGCATCGAAGCGCCGTTATGGTCAAAAGCCGCGTCTGAAAATGGCAAATTCACTTTACTGCCTATGGGGGCAACCATCGGCAGTATTACCCAACCGGTTCGACAACCGGTTTCGCTATCAAAATCATCCTAAAATAATCATCTGCAGAAAACCCACCTGCATTCAGTCCAATGATGAAGCGCCCAATCGCAATCAGCCAAAAGTTGCCAAAGACCTGAAATTCAAAGGGACCCGTATATTTTCAAATTATTTTTGCCTCTAAAAGTAGTGATGAATCCTAACTAACCACAAAACTTTCAACAAAGTTTGGTCAACGGTAATGTTGTGCATGGTGTGGAAAGATGAGTTGACAAATTGCTTCATCAAGTCGGCTAAATCGAATAAATTTTACCAATTAAAAAAAATTGTTTACCTGGAACATTGCCGCAGCCAATGTGGTACCCAAATTGGATCGAGCTGCCCATGGTGACAGCCCATATCACAAGGCATTTTTAGTCGTGGACCATGAATTGAAATCCATGACGGTCAATTCAGAACCCCTGACCCGAATAAAAATAAAAATTTCCAAAAACAGTTAACATAAAAGCATAACAAAATGCTCGAAATGTTGCGACCTTTTTGGCACCGTTCGGTTGCGATGTAGTCTCCACGAGCCCCTCCTCCTGTGCTTTGCTGATCAGCAGCTCGCGCTGTTCCGAGTCCACGGAAGACTGCGAAACATTAGAAACAGATGGATTGCCTAAACAAAAAAATAATCTCTTTATTAACTGGCGTAAGGAAAAGACACATACCGTACAAGTAATCGCTTGTGTGGGCATTACCCACACATCCCGGGCCGGAATGCCCTTGTTGTTGCGGTGTAGAAGCGGCAACGAGAGACCGTCCCGGCGGAGTGATTACTTTTCGGTCCAATGGTAGTGGCGAGGGTGGCATCGGCTGTTGTGCGCCACTGCCATTGCTGTGCTGCTGCTTTAATTTTGAGGCATTTTTAGCATGCAAAAGCAAGATTTAGCGTTAGTTACCTGAATCATCAGTGAGGATGCTGAAGAATGAGGCTGAACAGGTTGCAACGGCGATATTTTCGGTCCCGGCGGCGGTTTAGGCACTTGAATTTTCGGCAACTGCGAGTGCTCTCAGTCTGACCTTTGGCTGGGCACTTGCCGACAGCGCATCCTCGTTCATCTGGTCCAACTCAGTGCTGACCTGAAAAAAGCAATAAATGTAGAAAACAGGCTCGTACAAGTCGGAGGTTTCTAAGTGGTGAAGAACCAAAAAAATTTTCAAGGGGTATATTTATTGGAAAAAAGAACAGCGTAACTCATTCCATTTTGAAGATAGAATTTTCAAGGATGATTAATTGCTTAGCTATTGCTTAACTCACATCGTCTTCACCGCGTAGTTTTTTCAAATTCTGTTCTGCTTCGTCCTTGCGCCCTTTGCAAGCCAAAATGAATTTGGGCGACTCCGGGCACAGCGGGAGATGGACCAGGGTTGCTTTTTAACCCGCAAGTAGGGGGTAAATAACCCCGGGTTGCTCATTTGTGGTACCGGTCAAAAATTAACCCTCGGGTAGAGGGTTAAATAACCCGGTCATTCAACCCTTTACCCGGGGTTGCCATTTGTGGTACCGGGTAAGGGTTGTTTAACCCCTACCCGGGGGTTATTTAACCCCTACCCGGCCTTTATGGTACGGGCCCAGTAGGGATACGGGGATAAGGGGCATTAGGAAAGAGAGAGAGAGAGAGAGAGAAAGGGAGAGAGAAAACAGAGAGAAAAGGGAGAGAGAGAAAAGAGAGAGAGAGAGAGAGAAAAGAGAGAGAGCGAGAAGAGAGAGACCGCTGTGTGGTAAGCAGCACAAAAAAACGTGAAATGGAAGAAGGAATATTGTATTGGAGTTTGGAATAGACGAATGAATTATGGGAGATTTATTGTCTCTTTATATATTGTACATAGCAACCATTTATGTATAACTTTTAGATTTTTCAGTTTCGCGCATCGCAAAAATTTGCTGGTTAATTTTGAGATTCGACAAATTGTTCGAATCACAACCATCTAAAGTATTGCCGCCCTAGATAAAAGTTTTAATTTAATCATTTTTTTCAAATTTATTTCGAAATTTTAAAACTTACAAATAAATAGGTTTTAAATAGAATAATTATAATATCTATCAATCATTGTATAATAATAGCGCGCGAGTTTTCTCTGTCAATTGTTCCCCTCCGGCGTTTCAAATATTGACGTGTTGAGTCTGTCCTACACAAATGGCCAAACATCGCCCCATTCGCGGCGCCATTCACAGCTTTTCCTGATCCCGTGCCATTGCCATGTTGGCCATTCGCTGGCGATCGTCCGCACTGATCAGATTCACATTGGCATGCATTTCACCGATGGAATGGCTGCGCTCGCTCAACACTCGGACCTGATCACCGCACAAATTATTGTCATGCCATAAGAAAATACTTATTTCATATATAAAAATAGAATCCCATGGGGTTCTAATTCATTCCTGATCTTTTTCCTTGATTAGAGCCTCGGGGGGATCTATTCAATCTTTATCAAGGGGGGCGGGATTTTATTGTAAGAACTATTTTTACTGAGTCATTGGAGAGATTTTTTGAACAAAAAAAAATATATATTTGCCTGGCCAAGCTCACGGCACAATCCCGCATCAAATGTTGGCACTGCGCGTATTTGCTGTTGCAAAAATATTGGCACCGCAGGGTAACCACCAACGGGAGCGGTCAGTGCTCGTCGACGACGGCGTCTGCAGCCACAGCCATAGCCCGGGCCTAGGAATGGAAATTCGGAATTTTCGACTCAAAAACTCAGCTTTTGTCATGCTTTACTCGACAAGGTCCTAGTGGCACAGGTGCTTAGTTAGCCCCGGGGGTGCTCAAAGATACAAATTTAGACCGTTTTCGGACATATCCATGTGGCTCATAGCCGTTCCATCTTTATCTGTCCAATTTTTGAAAAGTCCTTATCCATACACGGATAATCCGCGGATCCCCACTGACGCGTATATTATGACTTTCATATCCGTGTTCATCTTTATGTGTCCGATTTTGCAAAAGTCCTTATCCATATCCGCATAATCCGCGGATCCCCGCTGGCGCGTATATTATGACTTTCATATCCGTGTCCATCCTTATCTGTCCAATTTTCCAAAAGTCCTTATCCATATCCGGATAATCCGCGGGTCCCCACTGGCCCGTATATTTAACTTTCATATCCGTGTCCGTCCGTCAGATTTCAAAATAACCCTTATCGGTGTCCGTGTGGGGACAATCCGCGGATATCCGCGAATTATCTGTGTCCATGAGCACCTCTGCTTAAAGCCCCATTGTATGTACTTACATCCACAGCACGATGGACAGCATTTGCAACAGCATGAAGGCCGGACGCAAATGCACATGCATTTGTGGCAACAACAACAACAATTGTTACAACAACCACAACAACAGCAGGGTTTGCCTGGACAAATTAGGTGAAAAATTTGTTATACCGTACTTACTATATTAGTGTCCCGGGGGACACTATTTTTCAACACCCCTTGAAAAGTTGGACATTATTACAGGGGGGTGAGACATAGGTAAATAGAGGGGATGGGGGTAGATATTAATCACCTCCTCGAAAAAGGGGGACATTATTAGAGGGGGGGGGGGGGGCATAAACAGAGGGAGGACACTACTAATACAGGAAGTACGGCAGGTAGGCGTAATCATAAATTCGGTTCAAAAAGAAAAATTTGTCAAATAGTCCGAGTGATGAAGGTCGAAAAATGAGTGTGCCTTCCCCCTTGTTTGTCTCTAATAGAACTGCCACGAGAGTGTAAAATTAGAGCTCCCAGGGCCACTATTAGAGGTAGCCGCCCAGGGCCAATATTAGAGGTAGCCCCCAGGGCCACTATTAGAGGTAGCCCCACTAGGGCCACTATTAGAGGTAGCCCCACAGGGTTACTATTAGAGGTAGCCACCCCCCAAGGCCACTATTAGAGGTAGCCCCACCAGGGCCACTATTAGAGGTAGCCACCCCCCCCCCCCAAGGCCACTATTAGAGGTAGCCACCCCCCCCCAAGGCCACTATTAGAGGTCGTCTCCCCTGGGCCACTATTAGAGGTAGTCCCCCCCCGGGCCACTATTAGAGGTAGCCCCCCAGGCGGCCACTATTAGAGGTAGTTTCCAATCAAACAAACGCGCGTACAGCAACAGCAACAGCACGGCTTACAACAGCAACAACAGCACGGTTTGCAGCAACAACAGCAGCAACCGCAACCACGCTTGGCAACCATACGGCCCCGTTGTTGTTGTTGTTGTTGCCGCAGCAACATTTGTTGCTGCGGCGACGAAGCGTCCGGTGCCGGATGGGCGGGCGCGAGCGCGGCACGCTGAGCGGCACTGACCAGCGGTTGTTTGTACGCCACCGGCGGTGCTGGCATGGATACCGTTTCCGGAAAGTCGCTGTACTGTAGCACCGGGTGAAGCAGCGCCCGAGGGGGCGGTGCCACAGCAGCGGCAGCATTGCGCGAGGCGGCTGCCAACAAATACACAACAGTGACAGCCAGCAGCGGGATGAGCAGACCAAATGTTGGAGTGAACATTGTGCCCTACGGAGACGATTAGTGTCTGAAATTGCCTTGTTGGGAGTGATCGGAAATGTTTCAAAAAAGACGGGTGCTTTTTGATCACACGATAATAATCAAATAAATGATAAGGACGGATCTGACCACCTGATTGGGCGAGAGTTAATCTATTTCCTGTATAAGGTCCCACCCAAAATAGTAGGGCCTAAAACTAAAGGCTCCATTTTTGGATGGGAATATAAAAAATTGCTTGGTCATGCGCCGATCAGTGATCAGGAAAATTGGAATTGCTCCATGACTGTGTGGATGTGCGTTAAATCACACCAAAAATGGGTAATTGGAACGTGAAATTGGGCCATTTGTATGCGGGAGAGTGCCCGGCACGATGACGGATCCGGAAACACCGGTAGATGAACAATGGGAACATGGAATTTGAATAAATGATCAAATGATTGAAAAGGAATGAATTGCGTGCACTCAAAAATATTATTATTTTTTACGCTATGGGCATCCGCCCGCCTCCCGGGCGCGTTGTTCACCACCAAATCAAAAAAGCAATTTTTCCGATCACCCACCGCCTGTCCCCCTGCCGCCCGGCCGATCAAATATACACAAAAACTCTTCCGCGTCGTCTTCGATCATTTTCACCGCCCCTTCCCCTCACTCAGACCATTGCCCGCCCCCATGCGATCATTCCCACCGCTGTTCCCCCTCCATTCAGATCATTCCCCCACCCCTCCCCTTCCCTCCACTCTGATCATTCCCGCCCCTTACTCTGATCATCCCCGTCTCTCACTCTGATCTGACCATTCCCGCCCCCATGCGATCATTCCCACCGCTGTTCTTCCCCCTCCATTTTGATCATTTCCCCCCCCCCCCTCCCTCCACTCTGACCATTCCCGCCCCTTACTCTGATCATCCCTGTCTCTGACTCTGATCTGACCATTCCCGTACCCCCCCCCTACTTCGATCATTCTCGCCCAAGCCTCCCCCCCCACTGCGATGATTCCCTCCCCCCCCCGATTTGCCATTGTCTCCTTGCGCAAAATTTGCGTCCCTCTCCAACAAATATGTACATATCATCATAAAGTGATGATCATCTCGCCGTTGTTGTCCCAAAAAGTGATTTTTGTTTTACATAAGTCCCCCCCCCCCCCAAAAGATTAAACAATGCCAAATTATATTTGAATGACTTTAACGTGCACACAATAATAGTACATAAAAATAAGACAAACAAAATTAAAGTAGGTAATAATAACATTTGTGTTCTTTTGTTTAAAATAAAAATTGAAGACAAAAAAAAAACTGGCAGAATTTTTAATAAAATTGTTTTTTTAATTTAAAAATTGTTCTTCAGCAGTTTGGCATGCCGCCGACATCCGGTCGCCCCAGAGGTGGTAATGGTTGTTGTGCCAATGTTGTTGTTGTTGTTAAGCCTATTGAGGATGATGGCACACCGGCGCCGACGGCGGGCGGCGGAGGCAACACAAAAGCGATGTGCATGAAACGTCGCTGAGGCTGCTGTTGCTGGACTGCTTGAACATGTTGCTGCTGCTGTTGCTGTACTGCTTGCACATGTTGCTGCTGTTGTTGAATCGCTTGAATATGTTGTTGTTGTTGTTGCTGCTGTTGCAGTTGTTGTACTGCTTGAACATGTTGCTGCTGTTGTTGAATCGCTTGAACATGTTGTTGTTGTTGCTGCTGTTGCAGTTGTTGTACTGCTTGAACATGTTGGTGTTGTTGTTGCAATTGCTGTACTGCTTGAACATGATATCGTTGTTGTTGTTGTTGTTGCAGTTGATGTCTCGGTGGTGCAACAGCAACTACAGTCGCAGCAACGGGCCCAGTTAGCGGCAGTGGCTGCTGCTGCTGTTGGAGAGGGTAATTCAAATTGGTGCCAATATTTGTTGCAACAAATTGTGGATGGCATCGCGTTGCCATCGGCGGAGCAGAAACCAGCTGCTGCGGTGCCAGCGGTGCCGGCGGCGGCAACACAAATTGAGGGGCACCAGCGCCGGCGGCGACGGACAACAAATGCTGCTGCTGCTGCACATTGTTGTTGTTGTTGCTGTAGTGGTGGTACTGCTGGATGGGGGACGGTTGTTGTGTTGCAGCAACTGCTCTAGCGGTGGCGGTGGCTGCCGCCATTTCTGCTGCTGCTGGAAACGGTGGCAGCGTCGCGGGCACAGTCGCCGCGGAGGTTGGCATTACAAAGGTGCCAAACGGATTGTGTGCCGCCGGCGGGTGGTGGATTTGTTCTGAATGGATGGGGATAAATGGCCATTTCTGACTCACATCTAAGCCACCCCGAAGTAGAGCCACCCCCCCCCCCTGAAATAAAGCCCCTCTTTTGATGAGAGAAGTTGAAATATAGCCTTCCTGAAGTTGACCCCCTGAAATAAAGCCACCCTTTTGAGGAGGGTTGAAAAATAGAGCCACCTGGGGCTTTATTTTAAATTTTATTTTTTGATTTAAATTTTGTGGCGTACCGTTTGTGCAACAATTCGTCTGCTGCTGCTGCTGCTGTTGAAGCAAAAATTGTGGAGGTAGCAAAAAAGGTTGTTGTTGTTGCTGCTGCTGTTGATGGGGATGTTGAGGAACAATTTGTGGTGCCGCAGCCGACGTCGCCATTTGCGGCAGTACGCCAACAATTGGCAAAGCGGCGCCCGCGCGGAGTTTGTAATAGGGGGACTAAAATTTTGATTACCTATTAAAACAATTGATTGACCAATAAACCAATTAGGTAATTAAGTCAATAAATTGATCAATTAACTGATCTAATTGGTTGAAGAAAATAGACGAAGAGTCGGTCAATAAATTTCAATATCGATAAACTGATCAATTAATTGGTTAATAATTTGCGTTTAATTAATTGAATTTTCCTCAATTAATTAATTAAAAAATAAATGAAGAATCAAAAAAAAATTGCAGGACAGGATTCGAATTATTCAAATCTGTTTGTTTTGGTCAAAAAGTGCCAGGATTGCAGACAGAATCCTGTCAAATCCTGGGCATGATCCGATCATGCACCGTTCTCTACAATCAACCACATCCGCCCAACGGCACCCTCACAATGCTTACAATCGCTTGTTGTTGCAGTTGCTGTACTGCTTGAACATGTTGATGTTGTTGTTGTTGCGTGTGTTGCTGCGGTTTGTCAACAACTGTCCAACTGAACCGGTTCTCGTACTGAAAGCGTCGCTCCGGGTTGCTGTCCCGTGCCTGTTGCCAGCACATTTTGAGCGGCGACGGCACAAGCAGCAACTGTTGCTGCTGCTGCTGATTGTCTGTCTGCAGTGACTGCTCCAACATCGCCGCTTTGGGCTGCACGAAGGTGGGGGGAAGATGGGACGGTATTAGAAAATACGGTATGTAAATTAGGGCCCGGAAACCCGTACAGTCGATTATTGGGACCGATATTGGTCCTATTCAAGCCCGTGATCAGAAAAAACTAGAATTTTCTGGAGGGGAGGGGGGGGGGGGGGGGGGGGGGAGGAAATGGGGGAATCCCTCGGGGTTAGGGGCCAGGCTCCTTTGGTTGGTTTTGGTTTTAATTTTTGCCCAATGGATAGTTGAAA
>JAKKIK010000505.1:0-29408 GCA_024500135.1 Heterodera carotae | reverse complement strand
TTTTACTTTCGGGAAACCCGAAATTTACAACCCGAAACCGAAACCGAAAGCGAAAGCCAAAAAACCCGAAAAAAACCCGAAAACCGAAACCGAAATTTCGGGTGAAGCACTAATATATTCCCCTTACGGCATTATTCTCATTTTCTCTTGTCCCTCCTTCCCCTCATCTAAACTCTTTCCGACTGTGGCCCCTTCCACTCACTCCTCCCTCCCCCAAAGGCCTTTCTTCCTCCCATAAGTTTGATATGCTTTCAATTCTTCCTCTAATTTAATAGTTACTCCATTCCATTCATTCCTTTTTTGAGTTTGTTTTCTCTTTTCCCCTGTGGCAATTCCTTCTTTTGTCTAACAATGCTTCTTCTTTCTCTTCCTATCACAACCAAAATAAGCTCCTCCAATATCTGTCCCATTGCCAATGGCTTGGCCTTTCGAATTGCAATATTGGCCATCCGATGGTCACGCATTTTGTGCCAAATTAATCCGTTCCCGTCCGCCACAGGGAGAAGCCACTTCAGAATGAATGGGGCAAGTGGTTGGATGAGATTATTGTGCCGTAAAGTGTGCATTTGCATAGTCCCAGGAGCAATCCCACCGACACAATTGCTATATTTCAACACTTGGTGAAAATTCGCCGGATTTTGGGAGCAATCCTTTATTAATTATTTTCAACAAAATTAATTTATTCTTTTTTTGATTTTCTGTGTCTGTTGTTGTCCTCGAGTTTTTTTACCGTTTTAGCTTCCTTTTTTAGTGCAACAATGTCTTTTTTTTCACAGCCCTCTTTTAATTTTTCAACTAAAATTTGACAATTCAAATGCCAAATGATTCCCTTATTGGTTGATGATGGTCACAGTTCACTCATTCGCGCGCCCAAAAGAGCAAAATAGTGGAAGAAGAAAGGGAGGAGGAGAGGAGGAGGAAGAAGAAGAGGAGAAAGAAGAAGGACGGATGGATGGATGGGATAATCGAATGAATAATTCAACGGAGGAATGCGGTGGGAAAGTGCCTCCCGGGGGAGTTTTGCCAATTGGAGGGGCCCAAACCAAACAGAAGGGGCGGAGGAGGGGAGGGACACTAATCCACGGGAATTTGGCCTTGGGGGTACACAGAGGGAGGGGAAGTAATAAGTGAATGTGAGAGAAGAGGCGGGCGGGGAAAAGGCGGAGGCAATTCCCATTATTATTGCTGAGGGCGGCGGCGGGGGGGGAGGGGGGGGGAGGGGAGAAACCACAAAAAGTTTGAGGCATTTTTGGGATTTGTCTTCGAGTCCAAAAAGCGGACCAAAGCGCAAAAGAGGAGGAGCACTGCACTGTTGTGGGTCGGTCATCCAGTTCCTGTTCCTCCTCACCCCAATTTCCCCCAATTTCGACTCATTTGCGCACCAATTTCCTCCCCTCCCCCGCGGCATTCATTTGCCTCACAAAATCTCGTCCCTCCCACGTAAATCCTTCTCTCATTTCCTTCACACAATCGCCCTCCAATCGCCTCAAAAGGCTATTATCGCCACATTTGAAGGGCGGAGGAGAGGAGCCCCCCATGGGCGAAGACGGAGGCAATGCAAAGGGAAAACACTTTAATTTCCGCGCGGGAGAGAGAGGGGAAGGAGGGCATTCGGTGGGGGGGGAGGGAGAAAACGCTAACAAAGATGTCAGACGGGGGATTCTTCTTGAGAAAGGGGGGGGGGGGGGATAAAGACGGAGATTCTTCTTGAGGGGGGGGGATAAAGACGGGGATTCTTCTTGAGGGGGGATAAAGACGGGGATTCTTCTTGAGGGGGGGGGGGACAATTCCAAAGAGACAAATCTGCGTCTTCTCATCCGTACCCTAAAAACAGATGAAAAGCATGCTTTTTGTCTTTGTTGCCCACCGGCAAATCTTCCCGAAAAACGCGAACATAAAAGCCTCAACTCACTTCACATCTGAAGGCAATTCGGCCCCGTAAAGCCGACATGCAATAATGGCGGCCATCGGCACGTAATGCTTCTCATGGCACGGATACATTCCCCGCAAAAATTCGGCCTCGGCCTCCCCGTAAAGCAATGAGGTTGTGGCCGCACATTTCCGTGCCTGAAAATAACCGTTTTTTGGTTGTAATTTAATCCGCTTTTCGTCAGCCATTAATCATTTCTGAGCTGCCCTTCGCCCATTTTTATTTTCGCGCTTCTTCGCTTCCTTCCCCTCCAAATTTGTTCTTCTTCCCCCAATTTGCCATCTCGCAAATTAAAACCATCCAATTGCTCACGACAGTACAAATTCCCTCACTTCCAACAGACGGCACAAAATCCAACGGATTATATTACTCCGAGCAGCAGCAGCAGCAGCACAACTGTCGTCGACGCCTTCGACAGAAATTGGCAAAGTGCCGCTAATCCTTGGGAAAAGCGGCACTAAAAGGAGGAAAAGGAGGGGAGGGAGAAGGGAGGAAGAGCAGCCACAAAAGTCCATCGGAGATGGAAAAACGAGGACGGGCAAAGAACGAACGGAAGAGAATTAATCATTTTGCTGGAAGAACGCGGATGATGACAACAATCGTTGTGATGGTGTCAATTGCAAATTGGGCCAGAAAAGGTTAGGCAGACGGGGAGAAGGGGGGAAAGGGGAGGGATGGGACGGGGAGAGGCGGGGGGGGGAGACGAGGGAAGGGGGATGAGAAGGGGGAGGGGGGGGGGGGGGGGGGGGGGGGGGGGGGGGGGGGGGGGGGGATGAGAAGGGGGAGGGGGGGAGGGGGGGGGAGAGACGAGGGGAAGGGGGCGATGCCGAGGGAGTGGGCGGGGAGGGGGCGCGGGGGGGGGGGGGGCTAAGTCATGCGGTTGGTCGGCAATGCCTTTGATTGATCGCATTACATTCCCTTCCCTTTCAGCACAGTGCTTGGAATGCATACAATGCGACAGACAGACGCTGTGGTACTCACCGGAGGAAAACGAACGGCACATTGGGCGATGCCAACGGGGACAGATCCCGGCAAGTCAATGTGCCAACAATACACACACACATTGCATCTTCAACTACTTCAAGCAGGGCGGGGGTCAGTCAAAAAAGGGGAAACAAAATCAGCCGACGGCATTCTCACTTTATGTACAGTAATATTCACTGATAGGACATTTAAAATGCCAAAAATTCACTGTTAAATCGGCCAAGGTCACATAGAAGAGAAATAATTGAGGCAAAGCACAGAGAAGGGAAAGGGCGGGGGGGGGCGATTGGATGCCATGAAATGAATGAATGAATAAGGTTATTGCCCTTCGCCGAATAATCCAATCCAACCGTTCCTATCTCGGCGGTATCTTTGATGAACAAAAGAATGCCGGAAAGGGACGCTATAATGAAAATAGTTGGATTTGGACGGACAATGGGCGAGAAGAGAGAGACAATGAGCGAGAGGAGAGGAAAGGGCGCCGAAGGAGAGCAGAAAAACATTTTTTGACAGAGTAATTATTAGCGGAAGGAACAGAGACCGTAATTGATCAAAGCCAATTACCGTACCCATTTCCCTTTCAGTGATTACTGTCACTGAAAGACGTTGTGGCATTGCCGCCGAAATCAGTGGTTGCACATTGTACAAGTCGCTGATGCGGGCCAGAAGACATCTGATCGCCGGCTCGGCCACTGACGTGGAGCCAGCGAAATTGTGGAGAATAAGCGCGGCACAAAATGCGCCAAGCCATCGAAGGCGAGAGACGAACCCGCTGGTGGTGGAAGTGTGCACGGGTGGATGCAAGGAAAACGGATGTGTGAACGGAGGGACAAGGGCATGGACACGAGCGGGAGTTGGTGGAACAGAATGGATGAGGTGGATGGCAGTCATCGGATGGATGGGATGGTGGACGGGGAAACTGAGGAGGCTGGTCGGCATGACGAGTGGAGGAGGAAGGCATGGATGGGACGAATGAATAAAAGGAGATGATCAGAGAGATCGCGATGATATCAGGACATCAGCGTGATTTCATTGGGTTGTGTCTCTTGATCAGGAAATCGGCGATTGCCTTGTGTCCTATCAGGACAACGGCGTGATTTGACTGGCTTGTGTCCTGATCAGGGCATCGCGTGATTTGATTGGCTTGTGTCCTGATCAGGACATCGGCGTGATTTGATTGGCTTGTGTCCTGATCAGGACATCGGCGTGATTTGATTGGCTTGTGTCCTGATCAGGACATCGGCGAGTATTATGATCGTTTTTTCCTTTTTCGTCATTTCATATACATAACATATGTTTTAATTCAAAAATGATTATCTCAATTATTATATAATATCACTTTTTCTCACTCACTTTACAAACTCACAATTTTTGCCTATTCATTTTGCCCAATAAATGTGTTTCCTTTACCAGCATTTGCTCATCTCCAAGCATTGTCCTGGCATCCCGTTTCAGTACCACTCTGACTCGGTCCTCCCCCTCCCCGCCAATTCCTTCGCCAGCAGTGCCATCGCCGCCGAATTTTTCCAAATGTTCCGTCCATTTGTCCAAATGCACTTTCACTTTTTGTTCCGCCTTCAATTGTAAGCCTGGACAAAGAAGCAACGGTGGTTGAAGCAGAAGCCAACAACATTTTTGTTTTATTTTTTTTCGCCCGAAAACGGTCAAAAATGGCATTTTTGAATGGTTTTGGCCCATTGGACGCATTCCCTGCTGCTGCTGCTGTCCCTCTCCAACTTCAGCCCCCTGCCCGCCCCACTCACAAAGTTTGGAGTCAATGAGCCAAATGGCGAATATGCGTGCACCCATTTCGGGCTCCACGCCTTCCATGCCCAACACTTTTGCCCGCAATTCGTTGGCCGTCGCCGTCGCCGCGTCGTCCACCGCCACTTGAAGCGATGACCCTCCGATCAACTGCACTTCCAATTTGGCCAGCTGAGCAGGCACACTTTGCTTCAGCAGAAAGGCCACGCCCCGCCAGTCCGCCTTTGGCACCAAAACGCAAAGGTCCAACGGCGTTTTTCCGGTCGAGTCGCGGATATTCTATCGGGGGAAATGTTCATTTCATTAGCCATCAGTGCCCTCAAATTGTTTTTAAAATAAATAAACAAACGGACAATGTCCGCCAATTGATGGGAAAGAATCAATTCGGCCACATAAACATTTCCGTTCAGAGCAGCAAAATGGAGTGGCGTCGCACCAGTGCCGTTGACCACGTTGACATTGGTGCGCGGATGGAGCAGCAACGCTTCGCACGCCTCCAATCGATTGTAAAAGGCGCAGTAGTGAAGCGGGGTCCAAAAGTCGTTGTCCTGCTCATTCGGGTCATTGCCTTGGACAAGCAACTCCCTAAACGGAATACGGATCCCGAAATATAATTGGACTCAAATCTTTACAGGAAAAGCAGGTCCAGATTAGGTTATCGGAGCCTAAATGGGATTAGGTCGGGTCCCTAAAATGGGATTGGGTCGGTTCCGCTTATAGTTCAGATTGGAATATATCCAATATCCAAATTATTTAGCATATCCAATATCAAAATTACTTGGCATATCCAATATCCAAATTACTTGGCATATCCAATATCCAAAAACTTGGCATATCCAATATCCAAATTATTCTTTTGTCATACCATATTTGCTTGTTCTCTTACAGTATAAATGTACCGTATTCTGTCCGCGTTCCCGTCAAATGCGTGCTTGTGTAGAGGGTACTGTTGTTCCCAGAATTCGGTGGGTGACCTCTGCTGTTGGAGTCGCCGTCCCCCTCCTCCATCAGTGCCATCCCTTTTCTCTCCAGCGCCCATTCGTCCGTTTATTTGTGACGAGTGATTTTTCACAAAATATCCCGGGGCCTTAATGCATCCAATCATTTTCCATCTCAGTACCGGGCGTTCGCTGTCTACCGTAATTTGTCGTTTACAGAAAATGTTCGCTCCAAACAGAGGATTGATTACAAATTTGTCGTACTTTTCCATACGCAACATTTCTGCCCTAAGGGCGTTGCTTTGCTTCACTTCCTCGTCCAATTCTGACGGCACTGTCCTCCGTCCGATCATTTTTTGCTCGCCGTTTTCTTTGTCTTCCATTGAGCTAAAAAGTGATCAAATTTTGTTTAAATTGATCAAACACTCTTTTGCCTTTGACAACAGAATCTGAGCTGTTTGGGGTCATATGAAGGGTTGTGAACGCATTGCAAAATGCGTTTGGATGCCGCGGGGGTAAGAAAAAGGGAATGGAGGAAGGGAAAGGAGTCGAAGCCGATTTGGCATTGGCGATGCATTAGCCATCTGAAAAAGAGGGAAGGGGCATCAAAAGCATTGTTTTACGACCCTAACAAAAAACGCACTCGCCAATTCGCAAGACAAAATTCTGTGAGCGCACGTCAACGATGGCCGAGTCGAAATTGGTCGAAGCGCGAATTACAGTGGCCAGTGAATGGAATTCAAATGTTTCATTGATCCGATCGGATGACACTTCTAATGGAGTGGTCGGAATAAGGACCAATTGTGGTGCTTCTGATCGCTGTGCATGAGAGGCCGAATAGGAACAGCCCGGCAGCAGCGAATGGTCCAAATTGGCCATCGGCACAGTTACGGCACGGACGCACAATGACCTAACAAAAGAATATACTTCTTATTCCTATAAGCCTTTGATTGGTCTCCCCTTCCCCCATTCTCTCCCCTATCCCCAATGTTCCTCCATTCTCTCCCTTTCCCCCATTCTCTCCCCTTCCCCCTTTCTCTCATTTTTCCCCATTCTCTCCCCTATCCCCATTGTTCCTCCATTCTCTCCCCTTCCCCATCCTCTCCCCTTCCCCCTTTCTCTCATCTTTCCCCATTCTCTCCCCTCCATCTCCATTCTTCCGCACCTGCACAGTCCCCTCACAAATCTCAATGCCGTTTCCTCTGCTGACTCTCCATGCAGTGCTTTGCATTTAGGCAGGGCAAATGCTTTTCGTCCTATTTGAGAAGGGCTAACGTTTGAAGGGAGTGCCATTAGAAGATCAAAGTTAGAAGCACTGAAAGCCGTTTGCTGTTGGCACTGCTTGAACTTGTCGCTTTCCAATTGGTCAATTGCCTCCGAGGAAAGGCGAACAACAGCCACAAAAATATCACCACCCATAGGCATTTGGGGGGCGAACAATTATAAATTGTTACAAATACAACTCTAAAATAGACTCTCTTTTTATTCCCAAAAATGATTGGAGCAGCAGCAATTGATTGGAGAACATTGGAGTTGTGAAACAAATTCGGTTGGGGAAAGAGCGTGGGGATGCGGGGACGGGGAGGGGGAGGGGTAGCGGAGGGGAGGTGGGGGGGGGGGGGGAATAAAGGGGGAGGGGCACGCCCTTTGCGTTCAAAAAAGTTTCGTCTTTGATGAATCGATGGTTGGTGGTCGTATTTGGGAATTGGGCTGGCGCGGGGGGGCGAAAGAGGATAATGGAAAACAAAGCACAAACGAACTCAAACTCAATGAGCGGTCCTTTTTTTAATTATAAAGGAATTATTATATGCGTTCTTTTATAACAATACACAAATTGGTATAAATATATATGTAAATATATATATATAGGTATATCTGATGTGCCTTCATTATCCAAAATTGCCGATTGGTGCTGCTGGTGGTATCTGCCACTTTCGATTGTTATCTATTTGGGTGTGGTCAGTGAATGAATGAATGAATTGATCTTTCATTGACTGACTGATGAAAGTGATTTAATTGCTGCCATTGTTCGATTGATCGTTTGTTAGTGAACAAAATATGCGAAAATGAATAAATTGTGAATTGTTTGAATTTTAAAGGCAAGAGGAAGCGGAAAAGGGAACAACGCAAATGAATGCGCCCGCTGAGCGGCGTATGAAAAGGGCGGCCATTTCGAACAAATTCAATTGGGCGTTAAATCGAATCAAAAATTATGAGAGAAACGAAGAATGTGTCAACTTTTGTTTGTCCGGCAGCACATTTTTATGAAAGAAAATGATCAGCCAAGAACGAACGCTAAAGGACCAAAAAGAGCAAAATTTAACCTTTCGCTTTAAACTTTAAAGTGAACCATTTTGGCGGACTGCCATTTGAGTACTGCCCTAATGGTCTCAGTGTCAGTGGTCAACTCAGTCCCAATTGTTTTGCGTTTAAACGGTTTAAAGTTTAAGCATTTAACAAAATGGATTCGAAGTGTGAGTGCGTCTCGAAGCAATAAAAAGACCGCCCACGGCAAGAAACGTCTAAACATCGTACTGTAAAAAGAAAGGAATTCAATGTTAATTCAAAATTACACAATACAGTAACGGAAAAAATGAGCATCATACACATTCCAGAAGATGGAACATTTTCATCCAATTCCTCACAATCATTCGCATTTCATTTTTCATAATTCGCATCCTTTCACAACAGTCCTAAAAAATTTAATTTATTTTTCTGCTTCTTTAAACTAACATTTTCCTCATACATTTACATATATGCGGGTTTTTATTTTTATAACTTACTCTTGGTCTGAACGTATAAACGTTACCAAATGTTGTTAGAATTTTTGTAGCAAATAGCAATGGGAAAGAGGTTTTACTTAATGTGTAAATGTTATTTTATCAGTACCTTTTATGGAAGAAAATTTTGTTTTAACAATTTTCCGTTCATTGTTTTTGTTTCTTAAGCGTTCTTAATTGTTTTTAAATTTCAAAATGTCAACAACTGGTAGTGCATCGCGTTCACTTTCTGGGCTCCAATCCGGAACAACTGAAAGCGAGCCACGCGAGCGAACTCTTTATGAAAGGGAAGCGGAGAAAGCTTTGAAAAGCAGAAATGTGCGTATTACTTTTTACATATTCTCTCGCTAATGCGTCTTTCGTGTTAGGTTTCTGTGGGTCGAGCGGTCATGGCTGAAAAGCCGAGTATGGGACACGAGGGTGACGTGGAGGTTCAGACCAATGTTTACTCAATCAGCATGGGTCCATTGGACATTTTCCGTTACGATGTGAGCATTGTTGGTGAGCGCGGTGGCGATCGACGTAGCGTCTTGTTCGCCAAGAAATACAAGGACGAGTTAGTACATTCCTCATATTTGTTATCCCATCTCCATCCATTTTACAGTGCTATTGCTGTCAATCGTCGTGATTGCTGCCGTGACGTCATTCTTTGCTTTATGCATGTGCATAGTGACCTCGCCAATCATGCAAAATGTCTCTACAACGACCTTCAGTCGATCATGTACACATTGAAGCCGTTGGAAGCAGAAGTTCGCTTGATTCTAGTTTTCCGTTATACTTTATCAACTTTTTCTAGGCCAATGATCCGAACAAGCCTGTGCCTCTCGAGTTTGAATTTGATGTTTCGCTAATGCCAAATCCACATTATTTTACCGACCTTCACGTTTTGAAAGTCAAAGTCTTCTTCAAACCATTGGTTGATCAGCGTGGAAATTATGTGGTGAAGTTGGAAGACCTCTCGACACTCAGACCAGACATTGCATTGGGGAATCGGGATCTTTTGCAGTTTTTGGACATTGCAACGAGTCAGAAAATTTTCTTCCATGGGTATATTTCAGCCAATATGATAAAAGGAAACTCATTATTAATTTTAGAGGGGAAGGCCATTATGAGCATGTTCATTTCTCGACTGGGCTGTCTTATGCATATTTCCCTGAGCAGTTCGGCTTTACTGATGAAGACGCCATCACTTTTGAGGAGAACAAAACTTATTTAGCATTGGGCTGCAGTAAGTCGACACATCTTATCGAAGGTTCTGCACGAAACCGCAAGACCAATTGCGCTGCGGGGTTGCTTGTCCAACGTATGTCATCTTAAGTCGTCAAGTTTTCAACAAATCCTTTCTAGCCAAGAAAACGCCATTCCATTCGAATTGTTCGCTCATTGAAAAGATCAGCGCGCTTCTCAACAACCATCTGGATATGGACCGTGGAAGAATGGTTTCAATGCTGACTTCTGGGCTGAAAGGTATTTACTGCCTTCAATAAAAAATGTAGGTGGATTTAACAATCTTTTGGTTGACTTATTTAATACAGTGACTGATATTTTTGCACTTGGCGATAAAAAAATCTGTTTTAAGGTCTCTTCGTCCAAACGAACCATAACTTGGCCAACATTCAGCGTTTTCCTATCAAGGGACTCGATCGTAAGTCTGCCAGTGAAATGCAAATTGAGGTCGAAGGAGGAAATAGCGTCAGCATTCAACAATACTTCAGTGACAGATATAATCGTCGACTTGAGTAGGCGATAGTTAGATTATAGTGTTTTTTTTTTATTTAAACCATCTTTTTAGACATCCGAATCTTCCTTTGGTTGCTATGAATACTCGATTTGGAACTGAGAAGCGAGTCAACTATTAT
Source organism: Heterodera carotae (assembly GCA_024500135.1). Classification (NCBI taxonomy): domain Eukaryota; kingdom Metazoa; phylum Nematoda; class Chromadorea; order Rhabditida; family Heteroderidae; genus Heterodera; species Heterodera carotae. The sequence continues at coordinate 19,153 of JAKKIK010000505.1, read as the reverse complement.
CCTATCGAAGTACTGGATATCATTGACAATCAGCGAGTCACGACCCAACAGCAGACTCCGACGATGATTTCTCAGTCAATCAAAGTTTGTTCTTTGTGTTTACTATTGTGACCCTAATGAATGTTATACAGAAATGTGCCGTTTCGCCTTACATCTTCAAGCGACAGGTCCATAACACGGCCAAGTCCATTCATCTTTGGGACAGCGAATATCTCGACTCAGCTGGAATTAAATTGACTACGGAGCCAATTGCACTTGTACGACACTGATCTGATTATTTGTAGTTGAAACAAAACATTTCGTTCTTAGAGAGCACATCAGCTTGATCAACCCGACGTCAAAGCGGGCGATGGCAGCTTGCAGAGACCAGCGGTCGATTTTTCTGCTGCTTGGCGAATCAATACCGTGTTGGTGCCACAGTCGGTGTTTTCTGACGCTTCTTACAGTTGGATGGTGGCATCTTTCCTTCCTACTGGTGGCCGTGGTTCGCTTCAAGAATCGGACCTCCAGTAGATTTGTCTTCATTTAATTTAAAGAAATTTATTTCTTTTAGAAAATTCCTTGGTATGTTTGAAGACCAGGCGAAAAGGCGTGGGCTCAGGCTTCCTCAGCATCAAAGAGACAAGTTCAAAATGGTTGATCTTAGAGCCAAAGAAGTGAGTCGATTGAAATGCTTGGTTTGACACGCTTTGATTTTTGGTTTTTTCCCTATTTTAAGGACATTTCGACGCTGTTTCAACAGGCTGCTGGGGTCGGCGTTGCCTTTATGCTTTGCATTCATGGTGATACTGACGACTTTGCTCATCATTTCATCAAAAAGTGTGAGCGAGACTTTCAAGTCATCAGCCAATGTGTAAAGGCTGGCACGGTGAGAAATGTTGTCAACAAAAATCAGCGTCTCACTGTTGATAATATCCTCAACAAAACCAACGTCAAACTCGGCGGCCTCAATTACAATCTGCCCAAGTCCAAGTCGGCCATACCATAACCCCTTTGTTTCTATTTCATATTGTAAAAATCCTTTACAGAGTTGCGAACAGCACTGACATTCTTATCATTGGCATCAGCACCAACCATCCCGGCGGTGGCATTGGCGAACGTTCTTTGGATGAGGGTGAAACCGGACCAAGTGAAACCCTTTCCATGGCTTCTGAGGAGTCGCTTGTCACTGGTCCTCCATCGGTGGTTGGGGTATGTGTTCTCTTTATTTGTCTTCTTTCTAAGTTCCGATTACATAGTTTGCTGCTAACGTCGGATCGACCAGACTTCCCTTTGATTTTGTTGGTGACTTCATGTATCAGGTCAATTTGACTTCTTAATTTTAATTAAAATGTCCAAGAAAATTCTAGAGGGCTCGTCGAGAGGAGAAGGTCAACATCATCGAGTCAATCGTTGGGAAATGTGTCAAGTATTTCAAAGAAGTCAGGGGTTGTATTCCGATGCGTGTCGTTATCTACCGTAATGGGTGCAGCGAAGGACAGTTCAAAATGGTTTTGGAAATAACTGTTTTGGTAAAGTAATTTATTCGTCTAAGATCCTCAAGTTCGAAGTTCCGCTGATCAATTACGCCTTTTCAACTTATGGTTGTGCTGGCGCGCCTCTGACGTTAATTGTGTCGAACAAAATGCAGAATGTGCGCTTCTTCAGCAAAAATGTGAATGGTTTTGTCCTTTATGATATGTCTACATATTTTGAAAACCACAGATCCAAGCGAACGCAAAGGCTCCAGAACAAAACATTAAGGCGGGCACTGTCATAGACACAGCCGTGGTACATCCGACGAACTGCGAGTTCTTCCTCAACTCCCATCGTACGCTGCAGGTCAGTTTTTATTTTCAATAAGTATTGTATTTTACATTCTCCGTTTATCAAGGGCACTGCGCGTACCCCGAAGTACACAGTCATCCATGACGACAACAAATTCAGCCTCTCTGAGCTCGAGGACATGTCCTATCATCTCTGTTTCGGTCACCAGATCATCAGTTCGACAGTGTCGCTGCCTGCGCCTGTGATTTTTTAACTTTCATTAAAGAATGCGAAGTTTTTGCTCTGCAGGTGTACATCGCCAACGAATATGCGAAACGCGGTCGGAATTTGTACAACCAGTATCAACACGAAGCTCCAGCAGAGGAAACGTTCGTGGCTTTGAATGAGAAACTGTGTTTGGAGCACGCCGGTTGGATTGCACCTCATCGGGTCAACGCTTGAGTCAATTGCTTCACGCAATGATTATTTTTTCCAATTGCTGAACTTCCTAAATTCTATTGTCCCATTTTAAGATTCTAAGTTTAAGTCTAATTTTGTTTTTTTTTAAGAATTTCTTGTTTATTTTAATAAATTTAAACGTAATTCCTGTTTCCGGTCTGGAGTCTCGGAAAATTTTTAGTCTCGAACGCTACTATTGCATGCTGCCTTTTCATTTTTAAAATACCCCCAAATTGATTACATGCTCGAATTTGACTTAGCTGTTTCATCGCAGACTTCAAATCCATGATCAGCGTTTTTTTCGACGCCAGAAAATCGGTTTTAAATTTGTTTAGAGATCAATACTTGATTAAAAAAACATTATCGAAGGCACAATTTATCGGCAACCGGGTGCCGTATCAGAGGAAGTATTTTAGGTTTTCCTCATTTTCTCCCTTCCCCCATCCATTCTTCCGCACCTGCACAGTCGCTTCACGAATGCGCGACTTATCGAGTTAGAAGCAAGAAGCAAAGCTTTTAAAATTTCCATGTACAAATGTGGTAATAATTGGAATGAACATTTGGAAGAGTGTGATTGATTGGTTGGAGGAAGTTTCGTGCTCGTCGTCAAACTGCGGCCGCTTTTTTCTCGGCTTCTTTGCCGTGTGTTTCGTCTGATTTGAAGAAAGTGACGATAAGCCCGTCGCTGATGAACAATCCGCAGGATAGCAGAGAAAAGATCTTCGGGAAAATGGGGCGACTGATTTGAATGAATGGACACAATTTATCCCTTTTTCACTTATTAGTAAGTATTATTTATTATACGGGCAGGGTCGTATGCCCTGCCCCGAGTCGATTAGTCTCCTCTTCCCACTGCCGATTGAACGTACTGTGCCCCTCGCCATCCACGCCTTCTAAGTGATCGATCACATTCCTTCCGATCGCTGCCGCCGCCCTCTACCCCCCCCCCCCACCCCTTCTTCGGTCTGTACCCTCCCAAGCTTTGAAAACCGTCCCCCTCTAGTGATGTCCGAGACTATTGGTTTCGAACTTCACGTTTTTTTTGGGGGAGGGAGGGTATGAGTCTCAAATTTTGGGACTTAGATGAACCACTTCAACTTACGCCGGCCAATGCCCATCCATTTATTCCGCATTGCGTGTCAAAATACTTTTCCATTGTCGCAAAATTACGACGCATTATTTGTCTATTCAGAAAATCATCGAGCCATGGACAAGCACTGCAAAACATTGGCATGGATTTTTGTTTTAGGCGTCGTTTTTTGGCTGGTTGATTGGTTATTATGTACCTGTAGTGCATTTCGAGTCCAAAAATGAAAAGAGTAATTGGAACACAGCCAAAGGAATAGAAAATGCACTAAACAGAATGAAAAATTAAAACAAAAAATACAATTTTATTAATAAAGAAAATTATTTCACTCACCAAAAGTTTGGAATGTTTTAGGCGAAAGCAATGAATGAATTGCAACTAATTAAGGGAAGAAGCGAACGTTTAGGCCCAATTTTAAATGGTAAAATGTGTTTACCGAAATGGAACTGAGCAGCATCGCTACGCTCAAAGTGGCGGCAAAATATTGCGCCCTGAGAAAAATTGGATAAAACCAAAATTGGCATTGCCAAGGCAACTCACGTGAGCCTAATTTCGGAAAATGTTGCTGGGAGTTCGTCAAAGGCGTATTCTGACCGGAAATACCTGAAGCAAAAAAGGGAATTGTGTGGAGTCATTAAATTAGGCGGGGCGGCACTAAATTAGGTGGGGGCACGCGGGGGGGGGGCGGATTAAATTAGGCGGAGGGCACTAATTCTTCTACAATAACAATCATTCGTCTCATTACCATTTGTCCATTGTGAGGAGGAGAGAAATGCGACGCCCATTTGAGTCCTGGTAATGGCCAATGCCCGAGAAGAGCAGCAAGTTGACCAGCAGCAAAAGCACAACGTTTGCCATTCGAAGGATCAGCACAATGCGGGCACTGCTCATGTCGCTTCTCCTCCTGCAATTTGGGCGTGCCATTGCTAATGCCATTGCCATTGTCCATGGCTTGACTTGTGTTGGCTTCACCTCCAGTCCACCTCGCTCTCCAATGCATGTGCCACCAGCATCAATCTGTTCAATGTGCCGGTGGACTGTCGGCCAATCGCCGCTCTGTCCTGGTACTTATCCGCACAGAGCAGTCCCTCCTGCTGCTGTTCCGCTTCGTTCCGTTGCGAAAGCGTTGGCATCGCCGCCGGTGCCTTTTTCAGTGTCGTCGGTTCGTCCGCCGCCTCTGCCGACGGCGGCCATTCTTCCACATCGATTGTCATCGGCGGCGCTTCTTTCATTTTGGCCACCCATTTCTCCTCCTCCGTTTCGTCGAACACCGATTGAGTGATTTGAATCCGCGGCACCAAAACGCCGGCGGCAGTGCCGGGGCCATTTGGCGCCTGTCCGTCGCTTCCTTTTTGTTTCTACAAAAGTAATTTAGCAATGAAATGAATGCTTTTATGTAGTGAAAGAAACAAACCCTCAATTTTCTAAATAGTCGATCCATTTTCAAAATTTCATTGATTATTCTAAAAATGTGAAAGCGTTGCGTTTGTTCGTTAAGCACAATATGTAAACCGCACAGAATTGTGTCACCAAGGAAAAAGTAATCAAAGCTTATTAATATGGGCAAATGGACGGATTAGCATTGCCGCAGGCATTGAACGGATTAAAGCCCCACCGAAGGAGAGAGAGAGAGAGAGATAGGGAAGAGAGAGAGAGAGAGAGGAGGAGAACCCATTCTTTTGTCAGGCAGGCCAATTGAGGAGCATTAGCTTGGCTTTATCCGTTTGCGCAAGAAGGTTTGATGGATTTGAAACAATATGAAAATAACTAACAAACATTAGCATTCGTCTGCCAGCAGTATTGTTAGAGTGTCCCGGTCCCGAAAACCGGAATTTTCCCGGTTTTTCAGTTTCCAGTTCAGATCCCGGCTCCCGAAAAATTCTGGGTCCCGAACAACAGTGTTAGGCCAGCAGCAGTCATTGACAATGGGTGAGTGGTTGCTGCCGCTGAGTGGTCAATTGGTTGGCCAAACTTTGACGGCACTTTTATTCCCCCGCCCAATCATTAAAATTAGACGCGATGAGATGATGGATATATGAGGATGATTTGAGATGATATGATAATGATTGGTGGATAAATTGATCGATGTCTGTGATAATAAAGAACATATATTCTTTCCCCTACTTATTACTATTGGCATTATTTTTTCTTTTTGCCTTAAAATATTTGCCAAAAGTAAAAGAAAGGCGTTGAAAAAATAAAATTAAAATAATGAGAGATGACATTTTGTGAAGATGAATGAGAATGGAGTTGAAAGAAGAGAAAAGGAAGTGAAAAACGGAAGAATATGGATGAAGAAGATGAGTGGAAATTGGATTAATCTTTCGGATAATTAGTGGCAAATGAAAGTGACGCGACGAATTGGGCGGCCAAACCTTTTTTTTGTAAATTGGCCAAAATTTGAAAGCAGAATTTTATTTAGAAGCTTTGATAAGCGGAATAATGAAGAGAACAAATGAATTGGACGAGCACAAAAAGAAAAAAGAAAAGAAAAGAAAAGGACGACCGACCAATTAATTCATAACACTCGGAAAAGAGTTAATCCCTCTAATCTTTGCCGTGGGGGGGGGCGTATTATATTTAATGAAGTAAGAAAAAGTGGCCACTTGCCATTTGGGTGAAGCAATAAAACAGTGAAGAAAGAACAATTAGTTGAAGAGGGGAGAAGGGGGCATTCATTGTCAAAAGGAATGCCTTTAAAAAACAACAAAAACATTGGTGAAAAGCCGAAGCCAACCGAACACATCCAAAAGCTCAATGCCCAATTAGGTAAAGAACCGCCACAAAGGAAGAAGAAGCGAGCAGGAAAAGCATCTCCTCTCCCACTCTCATTCACTGTTCACAATGCGTGCCGGCGCCAAATGACGACAAATTGTGCCAATGCCATTCATTTAAATGCTTTTAAATTGGTATAAAAATAGAAAGAGTCGTCGATAATTGAGCAAAGTTAAAATTAAAGAGCAATTAAAGATGTCATTTGGACTGAGATACCATCGCAAAAGTGCGCATTTATTGCCAAATATGGCATTTAAATGCCGACAGCGATGAAACGAAATCGGCGCAGAAAGTGCCAAATTTGGAAAGTGTATTTGCAATGCAAAGAAAGAAGAAACCAAACTCGTAAAACGGAAATGGCACTCAAACAAAAATTAGCACCAAAATGACAGAAAAGGCGTCAATTTGACTAATCATTTATTGAAGAAATAATCGGAACACTCCAAGAGCCTCAGAGAGAGGAGAAATAAGAACCGGCTTTTCCCGTTGGGTGGGGATGTGAAGGGGGGGGAGAAGGCGGGAGAGATGAGGGGGATAAGAGAGGGAGGGAGGGAGGGAGAAAGGGGGGAGGAGAGGGGCAATGGAAGGGGGAAGCGAGAGAGTGGGAGAGGGGAAGGGAGGGAGGGGGAAGGGAGGGGGAGGTGTGAAGGGGGAGGAGGCGAAAAAGGGAGGGGGAGGGGGGGGGGGGACCAGATCTAAAAGCGCTGGGAGGGATTCCGTCGGTTGCCCTTCGCCCGCGCCCTTCCCATTCCTTCAAATTCATTGAAATGCGTTTTCCCATCCGAAGACTCCGATTTCTCCAAATTTGCAGCTGCTGTCGCTTTGGACTTATCTTTTTTCGACTCTTTTGGCTAATTTATGCATGGACACTGCGCGAGATCGAACGGCGGTAAGCCACGGAAAAGGAAAAGCGGCCGATGGTTCATTTTGGCAATTGCTTATGGGCTTAACAATCAGTGCCTAAGGAAATCCGTTTTGGCATTTTCACTAAATTCAATGGCATGCCATTATTTTCTGAATTTGTGCCATTTCTTTTGACACAGTGTCAAAATGCGCGACCCGCCAAATGCCCAAGTCACTTTGTACTTCCTTTTCTTGGTCACTTCCATCAATTTCTTCTTTGACCGCATCGAACATCACTTGGTGTTCATCTCCACCACCGTTTACCAAAATTCGGCGATGTAATTAACCCAAATTTTTGCATTCATTTTAATTGGAATTCTCCGTCAAAACAAATAATACTGTGTATAAGATATGAGCCACACACAGCGGTCAGTTTGATCAACGCGGAGGACTACGGGTGGGGAAGAGCCCCGCTGAGGTTGGCACACTTCAATTCATTCATTCATGGATTAGACAAAAATTGGGTCAAATGTTATGGAACAAATCCAAATTTGGTGGTCGGAATTAAACAATAAAAAAACAGAATAAACTGTGATTTAGCCAAAATCAAAAGTTAAGGCTGAGACGTGCTCTGATTTGTACGGCAAGCAATGGAACGCACACAAAGTAAGAAATGGCAAAAAGTGACAATAAAATGCTAATAAAAAAATGCCCGCTTCATTCATTTAGTCGGACGGATTTTACCGTTCTTCGCTTTTTCATCCAAAATGCTCTTCATTTTGGGCAGTGATAATATTGGGATTAATCTAATTTTTCAAAGAAATTTAGGGTCAGTCGAGCGCAAATCCGTTGGGCCTATCAGCCGGTGGGCATTTGCAAATGGACGGCTTACATTGGCATATGCCAAACTCTGCCGAATTTGGCCCAACTGTCCATCTCCGACACAACAGTCAACTCGCGATCAGTCAATGTACCGGAACAGCTTTGCCCGTATCCCATGGCTGCACAACTAATCCATTTACAAAAAGCAGATCCCTTTTCGAATGGCTTTTTCCGCCCGTCGGATTGGCGTCGCCGCCTGTTTCAGTCCCCTCTTTTACATGGAAAGATGGCAAATTGTGCTGAGTACGCTCGAAATCTACAGGAATTTTGGGGTCCAACTTCAGATCTTCTATATCCAAAGCATTTTGGGATCAATTATGGATGTACTTGAGGTGGCCAATTGAAAGAGTGCCCTTTTTGTTGACGGCAATTTGTCTGTTAGTTGTACAGGAAGAATGGCATTGCCGAGCTTGAGCCTTGGCCTTCCATTGAGCTTGATGCGGACAGTGAAAGTCGAATTGGATTTGACCCAAACTTTGAATTGGATTGGCGTAATCAGGCAAGTGCGCACACGGACTGTCTGCTTAAATACAGGGTTTGTCGCATTGTTTTTGTTCGAATTTGGTCGGACGAAGAAAGCGCATTTTGTTGCCAGGAGGCGACTAAATTTATAATTGTCGGCGATCTGGACGATGTGCTAATACCGCGACTTGGAGCACGATACATTGACGAATTCCGACTGTAAGAGACCGGCACAATTCATTCATTGGCACGATTTAATTGCCCCATTAAAGTCTTTCTTCCGTTTACCCAAATGCCGCCGGTTTCACTTACAATCGCTTCAATACCGAATTGGAGTCGGCTTCTCAAGTGCGTGACTATTCGCTGATCCGTCTGATCGAAAGTGCACAAATTTCTAATCAAAATGAGACGGGGTAAACTCATTGATATGTAAGCGATGAAAAACAAAGTGAATGAACTTATAGGAAATATGTGGTCAACACTTCTCGCGTGGAGACGGCATGGCTCCATTACCCTGGCATTAAATTGGGACGGGTCAAAATGTTTACGGTGCCTTCGGTAATGGACAAATGGGCACTGGGGCGAGACAATTGGGCGACAAAGGTCAAACAATGTTAAGCACCTGAACATAATGGTCCATCTGCGCAATTGGACAATTGGGCATCGGACAAAATCAAACGCAAAATTGGTGTGGAAATTGCAAAGAAGACGAATGAAAAGGATGGAGCCGTCCGTTTTGGTGAGGATGGGGCGATTGTCGCGACATTTCATTAGTTAGACACTTTGTCAGTAATAAACTTTATATACCCAAAAAATAAGATCACTTTCAAATTTCGGCTTAATCTACCTAATTATATGTCATTGGCTGCTATCCAATGGATTGACTTATAATTCAGTCCAATTGGCTTTCAACATTGTCTTGGGGTTCAGTCTTTGCCATCCCCGCGGGGCCACGCGTCGCGTCTGTCTGAACTTATGAGTGCCCGTCAACTTGGACGGGTCGAATCCGCTTTTGCGCGGATGCTTTCCGCTCATGCCGAAACATTCCGACGGCTGCCCACGGCGCAGAATTATTTGCCAATGATGGTGGACTGCTACAATCGCATATTCTATTCACAGAAAAACAGGAAGCCCAACTTCTGTCCCGGCCCGGTGAAATGTGTGCTTCCCAAAATTGCGGGGCTTCACTGCAAAGTGGCAAAAATGCGAATGGCCACGCCGCGAAAGGTCCGCCGACAGACGCAAATTAAAGCCTTTAAATGGAATTAAATGCCAAAAATTTGGGGGCAAAATGTCGGGTTTAAAACTAAACCCCCCTAAACTTTTCTGCAGCTGTAACATAATTTGTACATATATTTACTCCCATTTTTGATTCAGATTTCTTGGCGCACATTTGTGCACTTTCCACAAAAAGAGTTCAAATTTGTATCCCAATATAATGGATGTTCCCTCAGGTGATCGGAATTCCCAGAATTTGATCTGTGTATGTATTGTATAAAAGAATCGAAAATAAATGTGCAGAAATTGAACATATTATCATCAAATAAATGAAAAGAAGCAACTTTTTGAACGTATAATGAAAATATTTGGGAAATAAACGCCAAATCGAAAACAGAGACCAAAACACTGAAACGAGTCCGAAATCGGAAAAGTGTCGACTCATTGTCAGACCGAGACTCTCGAACAAAACAGTTGCTTTAATTGGCAATTGATGAAATGGAAAATAAATTTTTGATCAATTGTTAATGCTGTAATATGTGCATATATTCAAAATGTACGTACGGTCCTCTAACCAAAAGAGACGAAAAAAAAATTTTTAAATTCAGGAAAATTGGGGCAATTCCGAGGCACAACAAAACATTGGCCCCTTAACTTTTATATTCGGACATTGCCACAAATTTGTTGGCATTCTTGCATGGTCAAAAAGTTGTTGAGATTGCCGCCGCAGCCGCTGTATTCAAAAGGGACGCATTGTGCCTGAAATGAAAGAGTGTTTTATTGTAATAATCGACGGCGTTTGGCCATTCGCTACCTTTAGCCGATCGAATGCATATCGAGTTTGGCGTCCACTGCACGAGCCACGGTCAACGGACAGAACACAAAGTTGGGCTGATCAGACAGAGAGAAAGAGAGAGTTAATGGCAATTTATTGATTTGTTAGCGATCAAAAATGAGTGAATGAATGCTGTGGTGATTGATGGTTAATAAAACATTTTGATTGGGGACCCCCCACCCCCAATCCCTATTTTCAGCTTCGAATTGGGGAAAGCCTGTCATTTACAGGTTATCCATGGAGATAATCAAATATTGATACAAACCCGGACACGCAATTTGGCACTCGTCCTGACTAAGAAAATTGTTTTGATTGCCTCTTTTGCCATTGTATTGGAATGACACGCATTGCCGCTCGTCCGCGTTGTAATACCTTAAGCGGAAATGTCATTTGCTACTCGGCCATTTGGACACTTCGAAAGAATTGGTGGCACAACTTTCATTAGACTCAACAGACACTTTTTCATTTAAATGTGAATTTATAATTATTATTATTAAACCCTATCGTTTTTCCTCAAATAGAATCCCCCCCATACTTTCTGTCTGTGTTCCAATATCCCCTCGAGGGGCACTTTATATTAGAGCAACTACGGCCGGCGGTAGGCACGTTTCATTAAGTAAGCGTACAAATGATGCTTTTCCTATTAATCTTGGACTTTAATGAACGACTTTTTTGGATGAAGACAATGGTAACGAATTGGCAATAGTTAAAGCCGATAGGGCAAATGTTTGTCTGTTGCCGAATGGTGCCAACCAACCATCTGGCCAATCCCGCATTGCCGGTCCCTGGTGACAACGGCACAGAGCAAGGATTTGTTGCTAAATATGTATTCGCGTCGATAAAAGCTTGTTCAAAATATTGTTTGTATTGATATGACCTCCCGGACAGCAGACAGTCGTTTCGGGAATTGCGCCGAGGTGACACCAAAAATTGACCGGGCAAATGTCGCGATTGGAAGCCGAACAGAAAAACACTTGGCCACTGGTAGACTTGGCCGGCTGACCAATGCATGGGTCTAAAACAACAAAACGGACAATGGCACCAAATTAATTGGGTTGGCACAACTCACTGTCAAGTGGAAGACAGCTGAGCTGGCATGCCCTCTGAATGTCCAAAAAAGAAAATGAAGGCACGCTTTCGTGCATCGGATAAAGCAATGTATTGTAAATACAATACAATGGCACCGACCCTTCGGGGAAACAATGTCGGGCACAGGGGTAGAGATCGCCGGGGGAGACAAATCCCGAAGAGACCAAGAGGACCGGGGGCAGAGATCGCCGGGGAGGTAAATCCCGAAGAGACCAAGAGGATCGGGGGCAGAGATCGCCGGGGAGGTAAATCCCGAAGAGACCAAGAGGATCGGGGGCAGAGATCGCCGGGGGAGGTAAATCCTGAAGAGACGAAGGAGGACGGGGCCGGGTCAGGGGGCATCCCTGCAAATGCAATTCGTACCAATGACAAAAAATTGTTTTGATTTCCCTTCAGTCCTTTGTAGATGAACGACTTGCAAGTTTTGGAGATCAAATCGAAGTGATACCGCTCCAAGCGGAACGGACCTTCGCCAGAAGACATAGGCAATTGGCACGGATTTGGATTTGCTGAAGGAAAAAGACTTTAACTTGAGGGGCGGGAGGGATTTGCAAGTTGATGAGATACCCTCAGGACAACACATTGTTGAAGCGCTATTAGCCCCAATGTGGCACCAATGCCCATTAGGGCATGTGCTCATCGATGTGCTTAAAGCGCAGCTTTGAATCCTTCCGTCGGCACCCACAAAAGGATTCCCTGAAAAAGGCTGCTGATTTTCCAAGTAATGACATGCAAATTGACACAAATGTTTTAGGCTTTTCAAAGTTCACGAAGAAAAGCATTAAAAATTCACATTTTTCTCGTGACAAATAAAATTCGTCGATTTATTGCTAATTCATTAAGAAGCTATGAGTAAGCAGATTAGCAAAGAGCGACTGAAGAAGTCGAAAGAATTTAAGCATAAAAACGGAAGTCTGTTTTTCGTCAATTTATAAATATATAATTGTAACTTTTTTAAACTTTGATCAATATAGTTTCTGCTTGTATTTAACAAATTGTGTGTATCTTTGTGCTCACCGGAAGGGCATGGATTTGGCAAACATGCCATTTCGCATTCTTCTTCACTCAGAAAATTGTTTCTGTTGCCTTTAAGCCCGCGATAAGAGAATGGCACGCACTGTTGGGTTTGAACATCGAATGAGAAGCGTTCCAACTGATCACGCCCAACTAAAAAGTTAAGAAAAAGTGTCATCGATCGGTCGCATTTATGGCCAATCAAACGACGGCACCTCCTGGCTCAACAGGCTGAGCACACGGGTCGATTTTCTCTGAAATTGAAATTGATTTCGCAGGTGGTTGCAGGTGCGTGTCTTATTGGTGCGACCTGCGGGACAGCACACCGTCGTGACGGGAGATGCCCCAACATGGCAATACATGTCCGATCTCCCATCGCATGCCCCTGGCTCAGGCACACATTGCTGCAGAGGCATTTGGACGGGCAAACGGCACGGATTCGGCTGGCATTGCATTTCGCATTGGTCCTTGCCGACAAAATTGTTTTGGTTGCCCTTTTGGCCACAGTAAATGAACGGCTTGCACTCCATCGAATTGCTGTCCCAAAACAATCGTTGCAATTTATAATAGCCGACACCGGAATTGACTGGTTGAGTGCAGGGATCGCCAGCTGAAAGAAAGTTGGGGTGAAGTGAACACAAAGACAGACAGACAAACAGACGGACGGGAAGAGAATCAGAGACTGATGAAAGGTGCAACTGATTGAATATGTATGAACATTGAGGAGTGTTTGTAAATATCCTCAAATGGACACAGACAGCTTCATATCGAAGTAAATTGAAAATGGACAAAAATAGGATATTATTTGTCAGCAAATGGGACGGGGGGCAATTGAGGAGCGAGGCCCGCAGCAGTGGGGGCAGAAGCGGGGTACGGGGCAGAAGCGGGGGACGGGGCAAAAGCGGGGGACGGGGCAAAAGCGGGGAACGGGGCAGAAGCGGGGTACGGGGCAGAAGCGGGGGACGGGCAGAAGCGGGGGACGGGGCTGAAGCGGGGAACGGGGCAGAAGCGGGGGACGGGGCAGAAGCGGGGAACGGGGCTGAAGCGGGGGAGCGCTAATGGAACTTCTGTGACGTCATCCACTCACTATTCATCCAAATATGGTCATCATCAATACCCCGGGCGGCCTTTGCTTCAACTCATATAAAATGGGAGGAGGAAAAATGAATTCAAATTAAAATTCAAAAATTAAAATGTTTTGTTGCGTTTGCTCTCCATTTGCTTTCTTCCGCTTTTCCTTTTCTGTCATTGCTTTTTCCCTGCCGCTCATTTTCTTCCACGCTCAAATGGCGGAAAATTCGAATGGGAGAACAAAGTTGCCGGAAAATACGTACGAATTGCTCCAGCAGAACAAAGTGAGTGCAAAAAGCGCTTCGGGCGGCTATTTAATTTTTATTGGCTTTAATTTTATTTTTAGGACATCAAAAACACTTGGCAAAAACATTTTCTCGACGTCTGTCTACAACGAAAACTTCCAAATGGTCACCAAATGAAATGCTTTCGGCGCCAATTGGGCTACCAATGGATTGAGGTGGAAGTGTTCAGCCGACGACCCGCCATTCTTCGAATCCCAAAATCCGTATCGGAGGGAATTCTTACGAAAATTGCACAAAAAGTGCGAACATCCCGGTAAGAATGTGTGGTTCATCAGACATAAATTATTAATCAACAAATACCTAATAAAGTGAACTGAAATCGGAAGGGGTCGAAGGGTTCGTCTACAGTGACGGGCACATTGGAAGAAGGGCTGATGGACTGTGGCTGCTTCACCATGAGGCGGAGGTGCAGCCGCTGTATCAACGCATTCAAAATGTGCTGGCATTGAATCCGGCAATTGGCGAAGACTTTTTGGTCCTTTTGCCTAATTAGGAAAAGTGCCACAACGAATTTCACTTTGCAGGTGCTCAGATATGCTCCATTTGGACATTATGCGCCCCATTATGACCATTTGGACCAAATGCCGCCATCCTACGACGACGGATGGTTCGCCTATTTTGGCAACAGAATGGCCACGGCTTTGCTATTAGTGCAAACTGCCCAAAGAGGGGGATCGACCGCCTTCCCCAATTTGGGGTTAAACATTGTCCCAGAGAGAGGTAGAAGCAAGAAATGGAGGCAGATTAGCAGATAATGCCATTAATGATAGCTGTGACCAAGGTGATCTTTTGCTGTGGATGAATTCCGATTCGAACGATCGGCGCGAGGAAAATGCCCTCCACGCGGCGTGTCCCATTTTGGAAGGCGAAAAGATTGCCGTGTCCCTTTGGATACGAGCCAATTTCCAGGCAGGGAATGCCAATCGATGTGCAGCAAACAGAGATCAAATGCTTTTAGAATGGACTGAAATGTGCGAGGACGCAGCCGGACTATGAGCCGGAAGATTTGGTGAGAAGCAATTTGAGGAGAACGGACGAGGGGCCGGCACAGAGACCGGCAATACCCCGTTGGGTATTTGATGATTGATCAGTGAGTGAGTGACTTGGCAAGGACAGTCAGACATTGACAATATTGAATGATCAGTGCTCACTTAACCATGTCAGACATTGACAATGAATGATCATTGATCCGTGAAAATGCCGTCGTCCCAATTTATTTACTTGTGACATTTCCAAGCCTACCCATTATTGGACAGCACAAACTCGTCCTGGCATCTCCTCCAACATGGCAATAATAGCCAGTGGGACAAATGTTCTGCGATTCAGAGCAATATCCGGTCTGTCCTTGTTGATCTTGGTAGGGGCTGCCGACGGCACATGGATTAGCTACAAAGTGAATGTGAATTCAGCTGTGAGCATTGTAAATGTTATTCAAAAGTATTTATTTACCCTGACAAATTTGTTCACAATCAAAACGTGACAAGAAATTGTTCTCATTGCCTTGGAGCCCTTTATACATGAAACTTTGGCATTGTGCCGATGGCGAGAAGAAAAACCATCGGACCAAATTGGAAGGGCCAATGCCAACATTCAATGGCTGCTGACACGCGTCGATGGCAGCTAAAGTGTATTCAAAAACAACATTTATACATTGAGTCTGTCTCCTACTGCTGAAACTGATCAGCCAGCAGTTACCATGCCTGGCTTATTGCAGCACATTGTCGTGATCGGACTGTCGCCAATATGGCAATATTGCTGGCCAGGGCATAGAGGGGCAGCGGAGGCGCTCGGCTTGCAAAACACAAATTGGCCGGCGCCATAGGCACACGGATTGGCCATTTGAGTCTCTAAAAATTCATACAAACTTCACAAAAAAAGGCTTGCTGCTTCCGCTAACATCATATAAAAAATACAAGCTAATAAAAGAATAAGCCGCCACGCCCACTCAAAATGCCATCGCTCAAAGACTGTGCCAATGTTTACTTCTCATGGCATTTCCTTCTGCGTAAGCTTTACAGAAAATGGTTATATTGTTTATTAAGCTTTTGATTCTCATTATTTGGTTCTCATCCCCGCTGTTTTGTCATAATTAATTGGCTCAAATTTATGTGCGTGTCCAAATTGGGGCGACATTCTTTGGCTGCTGCTCTGTTTTGTGTGGCACGGAAAGTGTTAGTGAGAAAGGCAAGCAGAAGAGCATCATGTTCAAACTGAAGCTGGGGGTTTAGACGGGGGACAGCGATTTGATTGATTTGATTTGATTGATTGATTGATTGAAGAATGAAATGAGGACAATCCTTGAGGCTTAGAGAGGTAACCTTTTGGTTGGTTATGAGATTAGTTCGGTATTTGTTGATTGATTGAGAATTAGCTTTGTTCAAAACATGTGAGTGCAAATGGCTCTATCAAATCCCTCTTTCTCTCTCACCTCCCTTCTCTATCCTTTGTTCTCTCTCTCTTTTCTTCTCTCTTTCTTCCTCCCTCCTTCGCTCTCTCTCTCTGATCAGTGATCACTTTTCTTCCGTTTAACGACCAACAAAATTTGATTAAATTTGTAAATTCGCCACCTTCACAAGTCCTTTCACACTGCTCTTTGGACTGAAAGTTGTTGCCATTTCCACAACATCCGGACCAGTAAAACAGCTCACAGCGCGAATGGCTCGTGTCGAAGTACCAACGGGGAATCCTTCGGACAAAGAACAAACACATTCATCATTGACAGCAATTGAGTTTAAAAATTTAATGAATTGAAAATATACAAATTTTAATTTGATTTTTAGTCCAAAAGACCACCGATTGACTGACCTGTAAGGGCCATTGCCCATTTGCTGGGGCTGCGAGCACACTGACAAAAATTGCTCTGAAAACCACCAAAAATTATTCCCATCAATTTTGTGTCGTCTCCAACGAAACCGTTTTGCTTGGGGAACGCAGAAAAAGTTCGTGCAGATGTGTGATTTAGTGGCCATGCTTTGGCGAGATGCTCTTTTTGGCTGAAGACGGCGGCGGCTTCTTCATTGGTCCCCACGGGCAAATTGATCACTTGCGTTTGAGCGGGGACATGTCGGTAGAAAGTGATCCGTGTGAGGTTCTTGAACAGTTCCTGACTTTTGGATTTGCTCAGACAATTGTGTGAATTGTAATAAATATTTGCTGGAATGACCCAATGGAGGCATCGGCCATTTCGGCACTGACTTACCGCCGGAGGGGAGCTCAAAAACACACGCTTTAAAGCGGACAAAAGAGCGCCGCTTCCTTCTGCAGAAGAGGTGATCGAAGAGAACGGCATTCGTTCTTCGGCATTTTGGGCTTGAGAATTGGAAAGCGAAGGGATTAGGAGGAGGATGAAGGTGAATATTTGTCGCAGTTGAAATTGTCGCTGCACAGTTAAAGTCATCGCCATCAATTAATTAATTAAAATGGATTTAATTATTTTAGTCAAATTAGGCTTTTGCCTTAAGCAATGGCGGATTTACTATAAAAAAGATTTGTCATGGCGCCTCGGTTGCTGGGATGGGACTACCCAACTCTAATCTCACCCAAT
Organism: Heterodera carotae; assembly: GCA_024500135.1. Classification (NCBI taxonomy): domain Eukaryota; kingdom Metazoa; phylum Nematoda; class Chromadorea; order Rhabditida; family Heteroderidae; genus Heterodera; species Heterodera carotae. The sequence continues at coordinate 1,823 of JAKKIK010000505.1, read as the reverse complement.
TATCCTCCTCAATCCGATCATTGGACAGTTAATGAACAATCGATCATTACCTCCCTGTACATCATTGTGTCACCAATCCCTCATCCTCCTCAGTCCTCCGCTCTCGAGACTGTCCCTTGTCCACTTCCTGCCCCCACCCTCCCCCGTAATCCCTCCCTCCCTCCCCCCTCAGTGTCTGCCATTCTCATTGTCCGCGACGCCCACTTTTTCCATTTCCTAGTGTACTTGTACACTAAATATTTACTTTCACAAGGAAGGGATCAATGGGATGAATAGACGGCGTAACCAAAAGACGGAAAAAGGACACCGCCAAAACATTTAAAAATTATTGAAGAAATGCGAAGAAACAGCGGATAACAAAGCGACGTTATGCTGTACATATTGTCAATGCTTCTGCAAATCGATGAGTGTTCTTTGGTTGGCTTTGCCTTTCAAAGTGCCAACTCTGATCAAAAAAATAAATTTTGGCCTCTTCCGGGGCAACAATCATTCAGTACTTTCCTGTTTTGGAGTCATATTTTCAATTCTTTTTTTTTTCTAATCAACAAAGGGCGCAGATCATGGTAGTATGGTTTCCTTTTTTGCAGGATTTCAAAGGAAATCCAATCATATATACTTGCCTTTATGCCCCTGACTGTCTCATTTTATGATTTATTTTAATTTTAACATTTTTAAATATTTTTAGAAACATCATATATATTTTTTGAGGAGCATAACCCTAAGTGAGTCAATGGCATTTCGTACAAAGGCAGTTCGTACACTGGCAGTTCGTATCCCAAAGTTAATAGGATGTTAAAACTGTGAAGCGACCCGTTTGAAGACATTGGATAGTTTTTCATTCTGAGCACAAAATTAATTAATTTACATTCACAAGTACATACAATACATACACATACATTCTACACATTATATTTTGCGGTTTCCTAAATCATACTCAAAGGACGACAATATTAAAATTTCAATGCACTCATTCTTTGCCTTCACTGTCGATATAGGCCAGCACACACTTTGCCATAAAAGGGCCTTGATGTTTTTGGAGAAAATGATTCTGGAATAGAAAAAACATATAATAAGCAAAGTTTGCAATTTCTAAGTTTCATTACCTCTTTGGTAAAAAAGATTGAAATTCGTCGATTATTTTCGGCAATTAATTGATTGAATTTTTTCAAAAGATCACTGTCCTCTTCTTTTGGGTTGGTCGTCGATGTCTGAAGAACGAATTACAATATGTGGTGGATTTCATTTATTGAAATTCGTCACCAAAACGGGTCCATCGAGAGTCCGGGAAAATTCCTCGCTGATTTCTGTCTCGATCAGATAGTCATTGCCAGAGTAAGCGAACAGTATCTTCATTTGTGGCTGATTCTTCAGAACATCCTCCATTAACGGCCTCAATTTCTCATAGTCGCAAGTGCTGTGGGTCACCAACGATATGCCCGACATGTATCCACTGTCCGTCTTCAAACCAGAGCCACCGTGAACTAAACAAAAAATCAGAATTAATGCTCCTCCTCCAATGTGCGTTTTCATTCCACTCACTTATATGGTATAATGGTGTGAAATAATGTTGAAATGTTATGTCCCAAGACCATAGCCAAACTACAAATTTAAGCAGAGATTGGGGCCGGGCGCTTCTTTGAACTCGGAAGCCAATCGAATTGAGCATCAAAAGTGTCTTGGTCTGTCCCTTCAAACAAAGCAATTCGTTAAGGATAAAACGGGAAAAGGACGGAATGCCAACGGGGTATTCACGCGCCAAGCGAAGAGCATTTTCACCACCGCGGGAATGTCCTACAATGATTAGCTCAGTCGATGCGGGGAGA
>JAKKIK010000504.1:0-29416 GCA_024500135.1 Heterodera carotae | reverse complement strand
CTTCGGGCAGAAGCGACCAGGGAAGAGTTGTTCACATTCCTGGCCACACTGATGGCCCCCGAGCAGTTCGAAGCGGCAAAAACATTGCAGAAAATCTCTTTGAAGACTGTTTCCGAATATTCGACAGTTGTGCCACTTTTGATCAATGAGAATCTTGTCGCTTCACTTACTAAACTTTCTCAAATGGCTTTTGCTGACACAATTAAGCCAATTGATTTGGCTATAAAAGCAGAAGAAATTCGAATGAAGATTGAGGAACAACAGAAAGTGCAGCAATTGGTTAATGAACTGTTGGAGGAGGAAAATGAACAAATTGTGGTTGGAGTTAAAGAGTTGGAAAAGGTTGCAGAGAAGTTCAAGCAGTTCGGCATTGAAGAGACAACAACGGCGACAGTCGTGGAGCAGCTGCAACGCGTTTCTGAGGCGACAAAATCGGTTGAACTGAAGCAGAAAGACACGGCACAACTTTTTGTAAAAAAACTGGAGGCGGAGGTGAAAGAGTTCATCAGAGTTCGGAAAGGTTACGGAAATGTCCAACGGGAGAAGGAGCAAAAGCACGAAGAGCAGTGCAAAGTGGTGGAAATCGCAGCAAAAATGATCCAAGAGGAGTTCAAGGAGGTCAAACTGAGCGAGCGGGAGCTGACCCAAGTGGCCGAGAAGTTCAAGAAGTTTGGAATGGAAGATACAACAACAAATGCTGTTTTGGAACAACTTCAAAAAAGAATTGTGGCCCAAAAGACATTGAAAGCGATGCCAAAACAAAGCGTGGAACTTTTCCTGAACAAAATGGTGGAGGAAGTGAAGGAGTTCGTTCGGCTCCGGAGAGGTTACGGAAATGTCCAACGAGAACGAAAACGTGACGAGCAGCAGAAAACTGTGGATCTTGTGGCCAAATTTGTGCAATCGGAGCATGGCCAAGTTGTTTTTTCTGACATGGACAAAGTTCACGTCTCTGAGCGTCTCAATGCAATTGGATTTGAAGAAGCATCGATTGCAATTGCCATTGACCGATTACATGAGCCAATCCCGGATAAAACTGTTGGCCTGAAGGCGTGGCAAAAATTGGAGGAGCATTTGGAGGCAAAAAGTGCGGCTGAAGAAGAGGCCAAAGTGTGGACGGAGTTGGCGCCGTCATTGATGCCTCCCAGCTGCGACATTTGCATGACCATTAAGACAGCACTTGAAGCGGGTGCTAAAATGGAGATTGAGGCAGCCAAAGAGGAACTCAAGCAGTTCGTCAGCTGTTTGGTCGGTCCGGAGGAACGCGAAATTGCAAAAATTCTCAGAAAATCGGCGTGGAAAACCAAGGCAGAGCTTCGCACCAAAGCGCCCACCGAAATGACAGCGAACACTGCGACTGAACTGAAACGAATTGAGCAATTGGTCAAAGCTGGCGCTTTTAAGCCAATTGAACTTGTCGAAAAAGCCGAACAACTCCGTCTAAAGATTGAGCAGCAACGGACGGTGCAGGAAATCACATCAAAACTGATCAAAGAAGAGTTCTGTCAAATAAAGTTCGGCGAAAATGAGTTGCAAATTGCCACAGAACGATTTAAGCCGTCGGAATATGATGAAGAAATTGTGGAAGCAATGCTTGAGCAGCTGCAACGCGTTTCTGAGGCGACAAAATCGGTGGAACTGAAGCAGAAAGACACGGCACAACTTTTTGTAAAAAAACTGGAGGCGGAGGTGAAAGAGTTCATCAGAGTTCGGAAGGGTTACGGAAATGTCCAACGGGAGAAGGAGCAAAAGCACGAAGAGCAGCGCAAAGTTGTGGAGATCGCTGCAAAAATGATCCAAGAGGAGTTCAAGGAGGTCAAACTGAGCGAGCGGGAGCTGACCCAGGTGGCAGAGAAGTTCAAGCAGTTCGGCTTGGAGGAAATGACGGTCACTGCTATTTTGGAACGTCTTCAACAACTCGTCGAACCCGCAGAGACCAACATCGCGACGGTGGAGCACCAGAAGTTGGAAGTGGAGTTGTTCTTACAGAAGTTGGCCGAAGAGATTCGCGAGTTCACACGCTTGCGAATTGGTTATGCAAATGCGCAACGCGAAAAAATAAGAAAGCACGAAGAACTACAGAAAGTGATGGAATTTGTTGTCAAATTGACCCAAGAAGAGTTCAAGGAGGTCAAACTGGACGAGAAGGAGTTGACAAAGGTGGCAAAGGACTTCAAGCAGTTCGGGTTGGAAGAAATGACAGAGTCGGCTATTATTGAACAGCTGCAGAAATGTGCTGGCACTCAACAAGTTCTGACGGACAAACAGAAATTGTCGGCCGATTTGTTTGTAAGAAAATTGGGCGAGGAGTTGAGGGAGTTCACTCGAATGAGAAAAGGCTACGGAAATGTGCAAAGAGTGCGTGAAAAGATTAAAACTGATGTTGAACATACGACGGAACTGATCAAGAAATGGGTGACCACCGAACAACAACAACAACAACAAATCGTAATGTCTGTTCCTGATCGAATTCGCCTCTGTGCACATCTCCAGCATCTGGGGTTGGAGGAAATTGCGCTCTCCATCATTTTGGAACAACTTCAAAGAGTCCCATCTGAATCCTCCGCGACCACATTAAAATCATTACGGAGTGTGCAAGAGCATTTGGCCACAAAAAGTGCTGCCGAGGAAGAAGCAAAAATGTGGGCTGAACTGAGCATCGATCAGAAGCAGGAATCTTCCTTGATCGGACAAACGCTGAGCTTGGCATTGGAAGAAATGGCTCAGCTTGAAGCTAAAGCGTCAAGTGAAGAAAGCATGCAACTAATTGCCTCACTGAAGGGCCCCGAAAAGCGGGACGAAGTCGAGGAGATCAAGCCGGTCTCGGGAAAAGCCCAAAAGGAAGAGAGACTGCTCCATGTTGAGCGCCAGGAGCACGCTCTGTCGCTTGTCAAGCGCGTGCTGAGCTCAGCTGCAGAACGACGTGCCATATCATTGAACGATACAGAGTTGGCACAGGTTTCCGAGCAGTTCAGACAATTCGGTCTTAGTCAGCTGACCACAAATGTCGTGCTGAATCGACTTCAAAAGATGGCCGACATTCCTACGGAGACAGCCAAAACTGTGCTGGCCGATTGGGCCCGGTTGGAGGAGCGTCTGCTGACGAGAAGTGCCGTCGAAGATGAGGCAATGGTACAGGCGACAATGTACCGGATTGAGATGATAAAGCCTCCTGAAGCCCGGATAAAGCTGAAGAGCGAACTGCACGAAGCAGCAAAAAAAGATTTGGAGGCGGCCAAGGAGGAGCTGAAGGCGTTCATGACATCTTTGGAGGGCACGGAACAATGGGAAATGGTGAGGACCTTTCAAAGCAGGGATCAACGAATCGCAGAAAAGGCTGATCTTTCGGCAAGAGCTCCAATTGAAATGAGTACAGAGACATTTGCTGAACTGCTCCGACTTGATGAGAATGCGTTGGCCGGTGTGCTGCGGCCGATTGAGCTGGCGCAGCGTGCCGAAGAAATTCGGTTGCAAATTGAAAGGGAGGAACATACTGAGGAAGTGACGAGAAGACTGCTAACAGAGCAATTACGAACCGTAATAATTGGCGAGAAAGAGCTTGTTAGGGTTGCAGAGAAGTTCAAGCAGTTCGGCATTGAAGAGACAACAACGGCGACAGTCGTGGAGCAGCTGCAACGCGTTTCTGAGGCGACAAAATCGGTGGAACTGAAGCAGAAAGAGACGGCACAACTTTTTGTCAAAAAATTGGAGGCGGAGGTGAAAGAGTTCATCAGAGTTCGGAAAGGTTACGGAAATGTCCAACGGGAGAAGGAGCAAAAGCACGAAGAGCAGCGCAAAGTTGTGGAGATCGCTGCAAAAATGATCCAAGAGGAGTTCAAGGAGGTCAAACTGAGCAAGCGGGAGCTGACCCAAGTGGCCGAGAAGTTCAAGCAGTTCGGCTTGGAGGAAATGACGGTCACTGCTATTTTGGAAAGTCTTCAACAACTCGTCGAACCCGCAGAGACCAACATAGCGACGGTGGAGCACCAGAAGTTGGAAGTGGAGTTGTTCTTACAGAAGTTGACCGAAGAGATTCGCGAGTTCACACGCTTGCGAATTGCTTACGCAAATGCTCAGCGTGCGAAGTATCCACCGTCGGGACTGAAGCGTGCCGTTATGCAAGCAATAGCTCCGCTGGCCGAAAGTGTGCTGCCGATGGCCGACACTGTGTGGCCGTCAGCTGCAGAACAGTTGCTGGTGGAGGAGCACAAATGGGAGCGTCTCGTTTATTGGTTCATTAATGTTACGCGTCGCCATGCGGAACAGCGTCTCCGTGGAGACTTCAGTGATGCGCGTCAGCGTGCTGCGGTTGCGTATTATATCGCATTTGATGGGGCTGCGAGTGCAGTGCAACGCGCACTTTTTACCACCACCACAACCACAGCACCGTACACTGAAATGACACACGACAAACTTGCAGGAAGAAAAGAAGGCGGAGCCGAGTCTCCCGCACAGCTTGTGCCGCAACAGGTCGTTCTGAAGCGTACTGCACCTGTTGGCGTGGCTGAAACACAAATTGAGCAGCCAAGAGAGTGGCGAGACGAGCTAAACACTGTGGAAAGCACTGAAGCGGAATGGCACACACAAGCGACACTACAAAAGAAGGGAATGCCCATGTGCGGCGAGCGGACGCGCACTTTGGTGGCTCCGCGTGAACTGAAAGAGGCCATGCATTTGCCAGAACTTGGTGCACAAAGCGTTCAAACTGTGGCACAATTGAGAGACATGAGACGAGTTGCGGAAGCATACGAACACATCACATTGCCTGATATACCATTGGAATGCTTGAATGGTTGGGTGCGCGTGCCAAGCATGGAATTGCGCGAGATCGGTGGCATAATTGTTCAAATGCCGGAAACAGTCACAGCTGTGCAAGGAAAGCAGAAAATGCGTCGTGAAGAGCAATTTGAGCGATCCTTCAGCATTGAAGGAATTCATGTGCCGCACACGGAGCTTTTGCGTCGAGGGGAAAGTGTCCACGCGCAGAAAACGCTAACGGAAAAGGGTAAAGCGGAGCGAGTGCAATCGCAAACGGTCACCGAGTTCGGCACGGAGCAGTACAATCAGGAGTTGGTGTTGATGCGGCCAGCCTTGCCGATCAGCAGGCGAGTTCATGTTGCAGACCATGTGGTCGAGGTGTCACAACGAATGGAACAACGACTGAGCACAGTCAGCGCGCGCAAAAGTGAAACGACTCATTCGTTTGACTGGCACACATTGACACCGCAATTCTCCGTCTTCCGAACCATCCGACAAGTGGAAGCTGTGCAAGAACGACTAGACACCAAAGAGACGCGGGAGGAAAGTGTGCAACGTGCAGACATGCTGCAGGCGAAGTTGGAAGGCACTTTTTTGCGCTCTGAGACGAAACTTGCTGTCAGTCGACAAGAGCAACGTGAACAACGCGTCAAGGAAGCGCAGGAAGTTCGCTCCGACCTGTTGAAGCAGTACAGACTGAGCGAACAAGATGAAGAGACCGAGACGGAAGTGGGCATCCCATTGAACGTGTTCAGCCGTTGCAGCATCAAAGAGAGCAGTGCAGAGACACTGAATTCGTTTGATCAGTGGGAGCGCGTCGATCAATCAGCAGAATCAGCAAAAAGCGTGCCGTTGGTGAGAACAGTAAGCAGCCGACGCAGCTTCAGCATATGCGCGCCAATTGTCATCGACCAAACGTTGCGCAACATGCGACTATTCGCAGAGGCAGAAGCACATCATCTGCACAACATTGAACGACTTGAACGTTTTGAACCGAAGCTGCTGCGCGAAGCTGGTGACGCTCACACTGCGGCACACTTTGAACTGCTTGGAAAAGCTGCACTCGCAGTTCCGGCTGCGACTGTTCACGCCACACTGCGAGATGCCGCAAAACAATTTGCGCCGGTCCTGCATTTGTTTGCAGAATCAGACAACATAGCCGTCCATTGGTCACTGCAGTCCAAACAAGCGTATGCTGAAGCGACACAAAAGTTGATCAAAGTGCCAAATGAGGACAGCCTGAAAAGATTGAATGTGCAGGAAGCGGGTGACAAACATACGCGCCTTTCAATTGACCTGAAGTGCAAGCAGCACGCGACGGAGTTTGCCGAACGGACTCAGAGAATGCCAAACACAGCCGGCATTTTACGTCTCAATGCTGAACAGTCGGAGGAGGATGAAATATCGCTTCATTCTCAGCTGAGCAGTCGCGCGTTGCATGATTCACAAACACAGCTGCGCAGGTGGATTGCGCGCGGACCTGAGGACAAAACGCCGCTGAAGTTGCAGACCCGACACGCTGTTGAAGTGCATGACACGGTGGCAGAGAAGTACATGCGTGAAGAAGAGCACGACATTGAGGAACAAACTGTTTGGGTTGCGCGCGAAGGCGAGCGGTTGGCAAAGCGTTGCACGGAGGCTGGAGATGTTCATGCACACTTGTCGTCCATCTACTTCAAACAAGTTGCGTCTGCTGAGGTGGACAGCACACGGAACTACGCGCGTTTCGGTGGCGACTACGCGCTGCACACTGCGGCAGTCAAAACGGTGCACCGCGAGCTGAGCTTATCACTCAACAGACTCGCTCGTGCCGAAACATTGCGCATCCGACTGCCGCACAAACAACGCGTCGGCTTTGCATCCGTGCGCCTGCTGGAAAGTTCGCAGGAAAATGTATCAATGATTCTGAGCCTGCAATGTCATCCGGACATGCGTAACGCAGAACTAATGCGGTTGTGCGCGCAGGAAGGAATGCCCGCGCAAGTGAAAGTGCGGGAAGCTGGGCACGAACAGAAAGTGGTCAACTACGATTTGAAGGCAACGCAAGCACTGGGATTGCACATGCACGTCAGGATAACAGTTGACATTGCTGCACGCGGAAATGACACGCGTTTGGACACCGACGCTGCTGAAGACTTGCAGTTGGTCGTGCTGCGCGAGTTTTCGCGAGACGCGTCATTCGCAGAGCGAGCAATCACTGTGTCCGTCCCCAACCAATTGCAACCTTCGCACGCACTTCGCACGAGGAGCCCAACGGAAGAGCATGCTATGGTGATAGAAGCGAGGCATCGTCCATACGCTTCAGAGCGAGTCGAATTAGTGCGTTGGGTCGCGAACACAATGCATCCGCAGCATTGTCGGTGCCGCGAGGCGGGCGACATGCTACAAGGCATTTACCTGCGATACGAACAGCAGGCATCCGTGCAAAGTGTGGAGCTGACTCGTCAACTGTCACGCTGGGGTGGCGAGATCAGGCTGCGCACCGACGCAGCATGGGATGAACGGCTTGAGCTCGTGCGAGAGCTTGAATCAGAACATGATCGGGTGGCACATGCCTTTTGCGTTGTTAAAACGGCGAATAAGGCGTCACGACAACAGTTGCGCACAGGCCAATCGGAGGGGGTGGAACAAGTCATGCATGCTATGTTGCAACGACAAGCGGACGCGGCACGCGCTGCTCCGCTTACCATGTGGCTGAAAAATACGCTAACGCAAGGACCGCTGAAAGTACGCGAAAGCACCGAAGAACAGCAGCGCGTTCATTGCCAATGGGCACGACGCGATGCGACACAACTTGCAGAGTTGGTCTCATGGATTGCATTGTTCGGTGGACACATCATCCTGCACACACAGGCAACCGGCCAGGCGCAGTTCTCCCACCACATTAACTTGCAAAAACGCCGCGAAGCGTCGCCAGCGCCTGCGCGACGCTGTGTTAGATGCGCGCGCGAGATTGTGCCCGTACGTGCACGCATGAAGGAGCCAAAACAAGAGCAGTACAACGTCAGCGAACAGTGGCGACGCGGGTCAGCCTCAGAAAATGCCGAACTGCTGCAATTGTGTCCAAACTGGGGCCCATCTGGCACCAAAATTCGCACAAAAGAGTCGCAGACGCAGACGGAGAACACGTACTCACAACACGCGCGACTGTCATCGGCGGATGACGCGTTCCTGACAGTGCGCGAACGTAATTTTGGCGGAAACATTGTGTTGAGTTCTGAGGCGTCGGGACAGGCTGAAGTGCATCTTGTCCAAGGCCACATCAGCAAACATCGCGCATTTTCGGATGAACTGCTTGCAGAACTTGAACTGAGTGTACGGCGAGAAGCCGAACCACAATTTCATCGCGGAAAGGCAACGACGGACGAGCGCATTCAACTAAACGCCGCGCTCAATCGCGCTGGCGCATTCGAACGCGCAACACCTCTGACGCGCATCGTCCCGCACGAGAGCGAGCCGGAAACATGCCGCGTGGCAGAAAGCACAGCGCACAGCATTGTTGTGAATTCCATGTACAGAAGGCAGGAGGAAGCACAGTGCAGCGAGCAAACCCTTTGGCAGCCGCGCTTTGGTGGACAATTTGTGCATGCGTCCAGGCGTGCCGGTGATGCGTCTGTTGTGCTACAAAGTGAACTGGCGGAGACCAGCGACCGAGCGCTACATGCACAGCACATCATCTGGACAGACAACAGACCTGTTGGCATGTCGCCTCATTATCGCACTGGTGCCGCTCGCGAAGAATTTGCCTTTCTTGTTGAACAACTGCGTCCCACGCAGCGGCGCTTGTCTGCAGACAGCACCGCAATTGTTGTTGACTTAGCACGCACCGGTGTTGCACCACATGCACTGCACCAACACCAAGCAGAGCACAGACACGAGAACGTCAATGTGCAATGGCATCGCACTGAACCAATGGAAGACTTTTCAGTCACATTGCCCGATGTTCGTTTCGGTGGTCACCATGTCAAAGCGCTGTATGCCTCTGGCGATGAGCATGTCGTTGTGCAGCGAGAGTTGGTCAACCCACGGGCAAAGTTGGCACAGCTGGACACGGAGACGGTGCGCAACATACCATTTAAAGCACCGGTTGCACCAACTGCGCTGCACACTGCATGCAGTACGGACACAACAACATCAACCGTCACACAGCTACAACGTGCCGAAGCGCGCTTAAGCGCACCACAGCATAAACTGTGGGCGCCCAACAAGTTCACGGGTGCAGCGCCTAGCGTTAAAGTCACTGAGTCGCGCGAAGTTGAACTGCTCAACAACGTGCAGCTGCGACGACCAGACGCATGGAGCATGGCACAGGACTACACATGTCCGGAGGCTCGTTTTGGCGGAGTGTTACAGTACACAATGCGTGCCTCAGAGCTGGAAAGCTGGCAGGTGCCGGCAGTTGAACTGCTTTGTGCTGAGGCCGCCATGTCCGCTCCCGAATTGCGTATTTGCATCTCGCGCAGAGACGACACAATGACTGCACTAATGTGTCACAGTGCTGGAAAGGAAACGGTCGACTTGGACTTGCATTTGGACCGACCTAAGCCTGAACTCATTGTCGTTGAGAGTCGCATGCGAACAGCAAACCGGGTCGAGCCGGCACAATTCAATTCGCGCGAGGCCGGCCACGTCCAAATCACCACAAACGTTGGGCTTGCCCGGTAAACCGAAAATAATTTGCGAGTCTTTAATTAGGGGTACAACTATAAGGAGGAAAGTGCCATTCTTGTAGGGGTCTGCGTCGTAATGAAGCGGAGTTGGATGTCGTGCGCAGCTACTCACGCTTTGGCGGACACTTTTCCATCAGTTGCTCCGCATCCGGCCAAATGGACACTGGCGAAATGGTTGTCAGGCTAAGTCGACCGGCGGCTGAACTGCAGGTCCCGCCGCATTTGATCCGCGTGCTGCTCCGTCAGGACGCACGCGCAGAGCTGCACACAAAATTTGCGCATGAAATCCATCTGTGCCTTGACACTAAGCTGAAGCGAGAAGAAGCGATTGCGATGCTGGAAATAACTCGAACAGAAGCCAACACGGAGCGTGCGATGCGTTCCGCCACTCAAGCGGGTGCCGAGTGTGTGAACGTCACAGCTGTCGTTGCGCGAAGTGGCGAAATGGTTGCGCCCGGGGCACAGCGTACGCTGGCATGCGTTGCGCATGGCTTGCCTGCAGTGTTGTCCACGCGCAGTGTGCTATTCGTCCAGCTGATCGTAGAGTGCATTATAGAAAGTGTTCGGCGAGACATTGACGCATGGGCAGAGACGCGTGTGGCAGAGGTGCGCATGGAAGCCGTGCAAGAACACCGGTGAGTCAGTGGATAAGCGCCCATGTTTGGGTGAAGGCGTTGGTTCGATTCCCGCCCAGTGCCTTCTCTACTTTGTCTAAAAACGGATCATTGAAAGTGCTTCATTTAGTGATCAGAGAGATACAAATGTGCGGACTCTTTTCAGGTGCTTGGCTGTGGACCTTCCCGAGAATTGGGCTCGTCTGCGACGTGGCTTTGCCAATGCAACACGCGAGAAAAGTCGTAGCAAATCACGCGAAAGCGGACGAGCGGAGTCGCGCGAATCAAAAAGGTGGCAAAAAATATTTTGAATTTTTAACTAAAAAACTAAAAAAAAACATTTTGATAGAGTGAGTTTTGCGGCCGAAGTGACCGAGAAGATGCTTCTGCTTGAAGCGGACGAATTGCACTTGGGCCGTCCGTCAATCATCAAAAAGCCGATGAAAAAGGAGCGAAGGGACCGACGCCACGAGCTGAAGCCCAACGAAGCGCCGTCATTGTAAGTGATGTGCAAATTATTCATTTTTAATGAATTTTACCATTTTCCGTCCATTCGGTTGGGTATTTGGTCAATCAATGGCATCGAGTTAATTTTGGCACACTTATCATTTGAATTGAGGAAATAGTCGAAATTGATCAGAGGAGGGCTTTATTTCAGGGGAGGGGCTCTATTTCAGTGGAGGGCTCTATATTCCAACCCCTCGGGGGCTCTATTTAAATATTTCTTATCCATTTTATTTCGATTTCATCTTAAATTCCTTTCCTATTTCCTCCCCGCCATTTCAGTTCCCCGGTTCGTCGCAATTCGTTGTTGATGGCGCTGAATATTGGCAGTCCGCACAATTTGCCACGCTTCAAAACGCTGGAGGACATCATTAGCGGAATCAAAGAGGCAATTAATTTGGGTTAAGCCCCAATCCTACGTGATCAAAATGTCGGCTATCGACAGGGCGGGGCAACCAAAAATTTTCCCTGGATCGAGGACAACCCCGTTTAGGAAATAAAAAAAAACATTTAGATTTAATTTTCAAATTTACCAAATCTTTTAATTAAATGTGATCGTTTTGCAGGCCGGTCTCGAATACTCCAACCTGATTTTTGGCATTGACTACACGCGCTCCAACTATTACCAAGGCGAGCGGACATTTGAGGGCAAATCGTTGCACAATTTGGATCCCAACGAAATGAATCCGTATCAGCAGGTATTTTTAGTTACAAATTATCATATGATCATTGGATCACCACTCAAATAATTTTTGGAATGCTTGAAAATGGCAGGTGATCGAAATTGTTGGCAAAACGTTGTCCTCTTTTGACGCGGATGGCATAATCCCCGTGTACGGATTTGGTGATGAAGAATGCACTGATCAGAGCTGCTTCAATTTGGTGGACAGCCGTGACGACGTGGACTCGGCCTGTGTTGGCTTTGAAGGTGGCAAACAAATTGATCATAAATCGTAATTCGTTGGAATTTGTCCAAAATCAGAGGTGCTCCGTGTGTACAATGAGCGAATGCCGACCATTGCCATGTCGGGCCCCACCAATTTTGTGCCACTCATTGAAAGGGCAATCGAAATTTGCGAGGAAAAGCATTCCTACCACATTTTGGTCATTGTGGCGGATGGACAGGTGAGACCAAACAAATTACGCGTTGGCACCACCGCCAGTTCAAAAATCGTGCCAAAATGTTCATAGGTGACCAACGAGAAAATCAACCAACGCGCCGTCGCCCAGGCATCCCATTATCCGCTGTCCATTATTATGTGAGATTGTTGACATTAATACATACGGTATTTTCTCTAATTGAAAGCCCTTTTTCAATCCTCGTCTAGGGGGGGGGCTTCAAATGGAGGGGGCCTTCAATTAGAGGAGATTCGGTATCAATTTAAATGTTTTAGGGTCGGTGTCGGCGACGGCCCCTGGGATATGATGACCCGTTTTGACGAGACTTTGCCCAAACGGTTGTTCGACAATTTTCACTTTGTCGACTTCCACAAGGTGCGTCGACGGGTTCCATTTTTATGGTCTCTCTCTTTTTTCAATGCGTTCGGTTGCCAATTTCAGGTGATGTTCAACGCACCAAACCCCGAGGCGTCATTTGCACTGAACGCACTGATGGAGGTGAGTGAGTAAATGGATGAACGACGGGCGGACGGACACTTTTGTTGATTAAATGGCATGGAATTTGTACGCAATTTGATTTTCAGATTCCCGATCAGTACAAAGCGATCAAAGAATTGGGATTTTTGAAGCACAGCCGCAGGGGATGAACAACACAACACACAAATAATGCACATGCAAAAACAACAAAGCACTAGTTGAAAATTAATGCAATAATTCACATAATTTCGCTATTATAAAATAATAATAATTAATGATCAATTATATGTGCCCTTTTATTTCACAATTTTGTAATTTCATTCATTTTGTTTTGTTTCGCTATTTTGTAATATTCCCATCAGAATGCATATTGTTTTAGATTATTGATAATGATATTTTTATTATGTTTTTGTTATTAAAAAAAGATGAAGCAAGAATTTTGAATGGTTTATTTTCTGCTACAATTCAAATTTCAGTCAAAAAAGGGGACAAACTTTTAAAATTTCAAAACTTTTCAATAGGGTTAGATTTCGTTTTAAAATTTAAATTGCCATATCCGAGACGGACGGACGGACGGTTTCCCTGACGACAAATTGGCCGCAGGGGCAACTAAATTGTTTGGTTGTTTCTTGCATAACTCCTTATTTGTTAGAAGCCATTCCGAATGACGCCGCTTGTTTATTTATTCAGCTAAACAAATTTTACAAATTTGCATTTAATTTAATTTTCAAACAAAATTTTTTAATTTTAGGGCATTCAAAAAGTTACGAATGAATGATTTCCAGAAAAAATGCGGAAAAACAGCGCCTTCAACAATTGGAAGCGCGTTTAAGTCGCGCAATGCAATCGCGGGTTGGAAAATGACTGAATTTTATTTGATTTTTTAAATTAAATTTTCACAGGACAATTATTTGGAGTCATTGAAACAACGCAACGGTGGTGCTGAAACAAGATTGGAAATGCCGTCAAATCTTCGGCGACGATCAGTACGATTGCCTAATTTAAAATTTTTGAAGGGTTTCGAAATTCTTTTTTTAGCATTCCCTGGCAAAAAATGGAAAACGCCAACGGGGCAATAAGAACGACGACGGCACTCAACAAACTTCACAGGCTTTCCGTTCAACGAGCAAACCAAATTTGGCCAGCAGCCCGCAAGAGGAGGTCGAGGAACACAGAGTCATTCTCGAGAGTCTCGACTTATTTGGAGAATGTCGAGACCAAATTTCAGTCTCGAATTCCATAAAGATTTTGGGACTCGAAAAGCATTAGAGGAAAAGCCAAAGCGAAAAAGCTTGTTAAATGATAATTAGTTTAAGTTTCTACGTAACGAACCTCTTCCGTCAATCCTTTCTCGTCTTGAAACGTCGGCACTTTTTTGGGACACGGAACGCCGCCCCAGGGGAGAGAATTGGCAAAGTTTGGCACAACGTCCTCCTGAACTGTTGACAACGATGAGGAGAACGATTCCGGACAATTAGTAAAACAATTAATACAAAAAAAGAATTTTTCATTGTTTTCAGTGGCATTTTATTGGACTCGGATGTGCCATCAATGGAACGGAATTTGGATGAAATTCGACAAAGTTTGGCTCAACTCAAACAGTTCCGACTCAGTGGGCCAACCAGCGAATATTTTCAGTGAAACAATGCTTTTTTATTTATTTTTGGTTAGGAATTAATCTAAAAATGACCAGATCAGGTCAATTCGTCAGCCCCAAACTGAGTACAGACAGTCCCGTGATCAAATAATGCTCGGAATGAATGCTCAAATTGGTGCCAATGCTTTGGTGCCGCCGCCTCCGTCGATGGTGCAAATTCGATCGCGTCTCCTCAACATGGAATGGCACATTGAAGGACGGGTGAGGGCAGTAGAACTCCGAATTTGCCAAATTTAGGACACCATAACTTTTTTTTTAATTTGCCAGACAAAATCCATCATTCGAAAGGTATATAAGTTCGAAGATTAAGCAGAAGACAAGCGATTAAACAACTCAGAATTAATTTATAAATAAATTTTAATGTAAAATAATAAAAATAATATTTTGCGGGATTTGTTTATACCTTCTGCTTTATTGTAGCGCTGTTACAGCTAGAGCTCCGAACGATATCAAAATATTGTAGTAATTTGCTAACAAATGAAAAAGTTTCATTGTAAAAGGTGACCCTGGTCCAAAGTCTGGCAACTTCCGGGAAATTCGAGCTGGAATTGAAATTTTTCTCCACATAAAATGTTAAAATCCATGACGAAATGAAAATGACCATTCAATTAAATTCAAGCGAAAAATATTTTTTTTATTAAAAGGTGCGCGAACTGTTGGACGAATACCGTAGTCATCGTGCCAAATCGCTTACAGCAGCAGTCCATCGTCAGCAAAGTTCCGCGCCGCCATCCGAACTTTTTGACCGCCGTCCGCACTTTGGTCAAGAAGGGCACAATTATGCAGGCCAAATTCCCCTGGGGCGTCCAAATTTGGCAATGTTTGACGAACCTAAAAAAGACACTTTTAACGACGGCGAATATTTGCTTTCAACGCCGAAGCAAAATGCGCCAACAACAAAAAGGACAGGTAAATAATGTATTTGAATTTAAAATTGAAATGCTATACCAAAAGCCACAGATATTATTCGAATAATTTGTAAATCAATTTGACAGAAATTGAACAAAATGAATGGTCATCGGCTGCTGCCGTTGTCCTTCCAACAAATGCGATAAGTCGCGCAGCGAATGTCGCCAACGCCGGCGGCACGACGACGGTGGCATTTGAGCCGACGCGCCCACTGCTGATCGGTGGAGTCGCAACAACTTCAACAAATGCGACAAAAACAAGCGGCGACAGTGCGCAGGCGCAACAGATTACTGTAGAGAGCAGAATTGAACCGACAATGATTACTGTAGCGGATGGATTGGACACAAAAGTCGCAGGGGGACAACAAAACATTGACGGACCGAAGAGCGAAGGCAGGGAGGGCACAAATAAATGGCATCAAAATAAATACAAAATTATAAAATATAATTGGGCATTAATTTATTAATTTTGTATTCTTAAAGAGGAAAAAACTAAATCGCCGAAGCAGCAGGATGATGACAATTTTCGAAGAATGCTTGAAGTTTTGAAAAACCCACGAAAATTTGCACTTTCGTCGACAGATTCTTCAGCGACGGAATCGCCACGAAATATTCCACAAAAAGTGGTCAGCATTTAGAATAACATTTAGCTAAATATGTAGAAACCTGTTATACCGACGGATGCCGTGGCATTTCGGGAATCGGTATCCGGGTTCGGTTTGCCTAACTCTAATATTAAGGCAAAAGCGTCGGCCCCAACTCAGCAACCGTCCGATACCGTAACGGCGCCGCCTCCCCCGCCCCTGGCGGCAGTCACTACAGTATCACAAATGTACTCAAACAGAGACAGCGATTCGGACTCGGATTTCTTCAAATGATTTGATGCCATTCATAGCTACATAACTCTGCTCGTCGTCACAATAAACGCCGATTTTGGCTTTATGTATAATTTATTTTATCTATTGTACAAATATGAGAGAGGGGGGGGGGTGTATTTTGGGAAAGATATGCCCTTAATAATAATTGATTGGATGGGGTCGGTGATGGGAGATAAATCAAAGATAACGGCACAATCAATAAATGGATGATTGATCCGGCGAATAAACGATTGCCGCATCAGCTGATCTGCCCTCTAATCACATGTTCACAAACAATGATCGGAAAATAACTTTTCGGAGTGATCCTGAATCACAAACAGATCAGCATAGAGATGAACAGCATGGGAAGACAGTCATTAAAAGGCTCTGATTGACTCTCAGTCATGTGATACCCATCGGCGGATTGAGCTTTGGTCAATTAGCGATCGACCGATCAATCAATAAATATTCTTATCAATCGCCTCATCATTATATTATAATTCGTGCCTTCAGCACTAATAGTTGGTGTTACTGCCCCCCGATCACAATGGCACAATTCTGGCGGCGATCCAATCCTCACACGATTTGGCAAAGCGTCGCGTGCGCTCCAAAATGCGTCCGACGAATGCGTGTCGTGGCGAAGAGGTCGCAGTGTCGCCCGAACTGTCGCGGTGATGCTGCAGGAGCAGCTGCTCGCGAGTCTAAGCCGTAAAATGTTTTCAAAAACAAAAATTCAAATGATTGGCGTTTTGTTTTGTCATGCCAAAGAATGCAGCAGCAGCAGTACCTGCAAATATTTGTGCAGTCTGCGCAACACTTCGCTGCACAATGTGTCCGTGTTGGCTGAAAGCATCGCGGACAGTTCCACGAAAGGGCATTTATAAATTTTGGCCAGCATTTTGCCCTCTGCAAATTTCGAAAATATTTTCCGCCGTTTTTGACACCTTTCCGCCGACTCACCGATGGGACTGACTCGTCTCTTGCGCTGCAAGTCAATTTTGTTGGCAATCTGTTCAAAATTTACATAAACAATTGCCAAATTTTGCAATTTTTTAATGCCAAATCAATAAATTGACATTTAAAATTGCCCTCCTAAATCCTAAAACTTACCAAAATTAGTGGCACTTTGTCTTTTATGTCTGCACCGGATTTGTTACGCCCTCGCCCTCCCTTGGGCGAATTCGATGCCATCCCTTCGCGCACTCCAAAGAGACGAAACAAAATTTGTGCCGCGCGAATAAACGATTCGCGATTGTCGACCGAATAAACCACTGAAAAAAGAACAAATAATTATTATATGCATTAAAAAGATTTTAAAGTTATGTTTTACCTGCAAAAATTGTCAATTCTCCGCCCGGCGTAAAGTGACGATTCTAAACAAGAAAGTATTTTTAAAATTAAACAGGGAAATATTTTTTTATTTTTTTTTGCATTGCCTCGGGTAAAAGTGAGCCCTGAATGAGTTCCATGTGCACTTCGCGCTCATTCAACAAAAATGCCACTGTCCGATACGGCCTTTGCAAGTCTTCGCTGTCAATGGATGCCAAGTCGTCCTCATTGGCACTTTCCGCCTCCAAACAGGAGGCCAACTGAACATTGACGAATAAACAGTACATTTTGTTTCGAAAATTATTTTTACATTAATAATTAATTTGCACATTTTCTCGCCCACCTGTTTTGCCACCGTTTTTTTGCCACAATTGATCAACCCGTAAAGTCTCAGTGCGCAATCGACCCGTGGCAACAATTGCGTGTCCTCGGCAGCGCTCAGCCAAATTTCAGGGCATGTCGCGCGACGATTTTTTGAACTTCCTTAATTAATTCATTTTAATTTTTATTTAAGGACATTTAAAATTGTCAATCAATGTTTAATCAAAAATATAATTTGTTGATTTATTTTCAATTCTCACTTGATTGTTGTGCCGTGCCTTTCGAATCAGTTGATGCCCGAACTGTTCTCATCTGAAAATATTTTCAAAATGATGCCAAAAATGGCATTGTGCCCAAATTGTGTCCGATGCCCGCCCCACTCACCCCGCTGTCCACAATGCGTTGACCGTGCGCATCGACGCTGAAGTGCCGTAATTGTTGCGCATGTGCCATCTTCGCAGCGCGTCTTATGCGATGCCTTCGTTTTCGCATGTCTTTCCCCAATTTTAGCACTCTTTGCGAAGCGATGGTCCCTTAAATTTTTTGTTTATTTTTCATTTTGAATTGTAAATCCCACCATCAACAAATGGAATCCCATCAAATTCGTTGCCAAATTTGACTTTGGCACTGAATGATCGGCCCAAATTTTGGACAATTTGTCCATCATCCGCGCATTGCTCCCCTTCGTTCTGTTCCTCCTCCAAGTCGAGATGCTTAAATTGCATTTTATTCTCGAATTTATCAAATTAGTTGTTTTTTTTCTACTTCTTTTGTGCCGTCCTCAAAACTATGAAATTTCGACTCCATAAACAATTTCCGTTTCGTCGGCGAGTCCAACAAATGCTGCTTTTGATGTTGATACGTTTGATGGGGAATGCCGAGGCTTCGTCGCATATTCACCTGCAATATTTTGAAATAAACAATATTCCATAATTTAAATTAAATTTCATGGAAAAAAATGATTTAACAATTTCCAATTTTGCCCAAATGCCTCCGCCTTTGTTCTTTTTATCCCGTCCCCCCCCCAATTTTGTCATTGAAATGCCGAATTTGTCCCTCGTCCGTCTCCAATGGCATTTTGTTCACCTTGTTGCCGTTGTTCAATGCCCGCTGCTGGCCCATGCCGACTTCGTCCTTCTCTTTCTGCTTGACTCCTCCGTCTTCCTCTTCTTCTTCGTCATCATCCTCCGTTATATCCGAGGGAATGTTCACCTAAAATACACAAAAAAAGGAACAATGAAAAAGCGCGGTGAATTGTTACACTATCAGGAAAAAAGGTTGGTACATGGTATGTATTATACCGCAGTATCATTTATATGGAAGAGATAGAGCTTTCTGGATCATGTTGGTCTTTGGGGTCGTTTTATCCATTTTTGGCACTTTGTTGTACATTTTTGGCACTTTGTTGGCCATTTTTGGCACTTTGTTGGCCATTTTTGGCACTTTATTGTCTCCCCGCCCTCCCATTTTGTCTCTTTACATTTGTGCCATCCTTTTTACCTCCTGTTGTTGTACCACATTCAGCAGATTGTTGCTGTCCACATTATTAATGCCATTGTTGACCACCGAATGCTTTTTGTCGCCGTAATCGCCGCCGTCCAACAAATTGGTGCCGTTTAGCAGTGCCAAATCGTTGGCCAACAATTGTTGGAGTGGAATTGAATTTTTTCTACCTAATAACAAAGAATTTTCAATTAATTTTGTTAATATTATTTTTTTAGTTAACCAAATCACCGTAAAATCCGTCGACATCCGTCCATCGAAAGCCGTCGTCCTCCTCCTCTTTTGGCATCGTCCGACCGTTTGAAATGCGCGCTTTGCGCGTGCCCGGCGAATTTGGCTGACTGTGCCGTTGTTGTTGCGGATTTCGACGGTACAAGCGGGCGGAGGAGGGCCGTTGGAAAGCGGGCGAAAGAAGCATTGGAGAATTATCGGCACTTAAAATTCAAAATTAATTAAAAATTAATAGAAGAAAATGAATTTGAGTTAAATAATTTTGAATTTAATTGCTTCCAAAAATGCCATTTTTGATTTCCGTTTCCATTTGACTTTATTCGTTTTTATTTTATATAAAGTTGGTATTCTTTGTTAGGCTTATTTTGCAATTAAATTTCTCTCCGAAGGCGATGAATGCTTAAAATACAATAATTAGCCAAGCGCATAATGTTGGCGGGGCCATTGCACAATTACTTTAAATGTTTGGCATTTTCCATTTACAAAAATTTTAATTATTTCATGGGATGACGCCAACGCCCGACAAATTGGCATTTTAATTACGAAAAAATTTTTTATTTTAATAACTGAAAAATATTAATTATAAAAAAATAAATTGAGATTTTGGTATATTAACAACAAAAAAAATATGAAAACCGAAAAACATTTTCTACCAAATAATCTCATAATTTTAAATGGCTCTCCAAAAGCTATATTGTGATGTGTGCATAACATTTGCATTATATTTTTGTGTCCTCAAATTTACCCCCCCCCCCGCCCACACTTAAAAGCTGAGCTTTGGACCACTCAGTGGTCGTTGCAGTCCGTGGCCATATGGGACGGCAGGCACTCTTTGCCTTAGGAGGGGGGCGGTCACAGACGAAAAGCATGGCCAAAATGCCGTGGCCAGACAAACGGACGCAAACAAAAAGCAAGCAAAGGCAAGCAAGCATGATTGGTGTCCAATTTCGCATAAAAACAAAAATTTTGCATTGTACGAAAGGCAAAAATGCGTATGCAATTTGGACAACAAAAAAGGCATGCCATTCAAAAACATCATCGACGACGACGACGATGGCAATGGCATCGTCATCATTTGGGGGCACCCAAATTGGGCACTCATTCATCAGTCAGTGTGCCTTCCTTTCATCATCCACCAATTCATTTTCCCACGATGTGTGCCAAGCGGTGTGTGGCACCGCACCAAAAATGGGATTACATTCGGTTGGGATGAATAACACACACACAAAATAATTGAGGCGCGGGACACTAAGATTTGTCGGCATTCTTGGCACCTATTTACATGTGTATATGTACACAATTAAATGAGAAATTAAATCACAAATAATTTAATAAATCCTTAGGGCTGATATTATTACCAATTTTTACCTTTCCCAATTTTTAATAGAGACTAAAAACAATTTAGATTATTTTATGATTTGAGAAATTATTGAATTAACTAAAATAATAATTCCGTGCCACCAATCAATCAGCTGACCTTGAACTCGAGGAGCCAGCCGGCGAAATGAATGGAGGATCCATGTCAAATTCGGAAATTTCCTGAAAATAATAAGATGGACTAATTGGCCACTAATGAATGCGTTCGAAAGCCATGAAAATAAAAATGATTTAAAAATCATTCCTAAATACAAATCCAAAAAAGAAAAAAAAAGATTTGGATTGACAATTTACTTAAGCGATCCAAAAATGTGAAACATTTGTATTTTGATCAGAGATTAAAATGATCGTCAATTATCCAAAACCCATTTTCGGCAAAAGGGCAATGACCCAAACAATGAATGATTAAAATTTAATTTAGTATTAAGTATTACCTTGAGGAATCCGAACTTCGGGCTCAGTGTGTTCGGCGTGCGCGGGGGCGGCAACGCGGAGGGCAACGACACGCGGCGCATCGGCGAGCGTCCGCCGATGCCGTGGCCGAGTGCGCAATGTTTGAATTGTGATTGGGATGGCGGACACGGGGACGACATCTGCTGACGGGGACGGGGGATGCTGTGTTTTTTTTTAATCCGGCGGCGTTAAACGGCACAAAATGCCGACCGACTGCGAGGGGAGTGAGAGCACAAAGTTTTTTTTTTTTGCCCGCGGATTAATTTGCCCGAGGGGACGCGGAGAGAATGGAAAATATGCCAATTGCCATGAGAGGGCACGGCATTTATTCTTTTTTTTGAGCGCGAACAATCAGCCAGCCAACTGTCCCCCCCGGCGGACTTGCGCAGAAAATTATTATATTTATTATTCAATTTTGGATGCCAATAAAATAATGGGAAAAAACATATAAAACTCAATTAATAAAAAAAAAAGAATTTTTGAATAAAAATGATAAATAACCTAAATCTGCCAATTATCGCGAAAAAATGTCAAAAAAAAATGCTCAATGAATTTAATTTCAATACCAACGCATTTTTGGAAGATCCGCAACAAAATGCAGCATTGCGCATTATTAGTCTTATTTTATTCGAATGGCGAACATTTCCCCAAGGGAATTGGCCAATGGAATTCCGGGAAAAAAGGGGGCGGGTGCCGGGGGGGGGAGGAGGGGGGAGGGGGGTTGGATTGTCCAAATTTAGCCGGGGAGGAACCCTCGGGGGAGGGAGAAAGGATGAATGTCATTTGATGGCATGATGAGGCCCGGAAGCAGGAAGTGTCCGGATGAAAAGTTCCGGGTGCACTAATTGACTTGGGTGCCATTTGAATCTGGCACAATTTACTAAATTTAGATGCAAATTGTAAAGATTTCTCATAGATAAACTTAAAATTCAAAAAAAAAAATTAAAAGGGAGAAATAAATTATTTTGACGAAAAACTTAACATAGTTTTGTTTTATATTAAAAATTAAAATATTTTTGATTATATTTTTTTTGTTGTTTAAACTTTAAAGCGTGAAGCAATTGGCTTAACTCATTTGTCAGGTATTTTTGCTCAATAAAATGCGACTAAAGATGAAAAATGTCAAATTATGCCATTGTAAAAAATGCCAAAAAGTGTTCTCGAGTTGGTTTTGGTCCATGGCAAAGACTTTGTCAAATGGACACCAAAAAGGCACCCACTCATTCACTCAGTCACTCAACTTCCAAAAAATTCTCGACCGAAGGGCCCCTAAAAGGCCTTAAAAAGAGGCGTTCGTCCGGAAATGTCGAAAATAGATGGGGAATCGGCACCAAGTGCCGTCGATTGTGGCATAGTGAGAAGAATGGAAATTGGAAGCCAAATTTAAAAATGCCGAAATTTAAAGGAATTGGTCATCCTTCACCGAATTTTATAAATTAAGACGGATTTTTGTAAAAAAAAAGAATTTTTAAGTAATGAAAGTGCCTGAAAAATATCAAATTAGTGCCATCATTTAAGATCAATTTTTATGGCTAATTATTAAGAAATCAATGCTAACTATTCTGGCATTCCGTAAAATGCTATTTTGACAATATTCCAACAAATTTTGAGTGTCAAGCGTGAGAAAAAGGCACTTGTAATGTGTTTTAATGGACACATTTCAATTAGGTAATACATAGTAGCGGCAATTTTATGCCAAAAGAATGGGCATATTCATTCATTCATTCATTCGATGGGTGTGAGAGGGCGGGAAAGGCAAAAGTGTGCCACTTCAGCAACAATTTGTGATGGCATGCCATTTGATGGGAATGGCATTTGGTTGCCGTTGATTTTGGAGGACTGTTCAAAAATTGTGAATAACATTTGCTTATGCGGAAATCGAAAAAATGGGATGATATGACGTGGATTGGTGAGAATTGCATTTTAATGACGCGAGAATTAAGCAAAAAGTAGTGTTGGTGCTTTTCCTTATTTGTTAGGGCTAACATCCGGGTTTTGAGCTGATTTGATGGTTTGACGTGGGGTCATACGGCTAAATGATGCCATCATTCACTTTATCAAACAAATCGATTTATACAATATGAATCATTGCCTTTTTCGAAAAATCGTGGTGAGCACGGGGATGAAAATTTTAAATCTGGGTTCTGCCTGGATAATGTGTATCCGGCAGGAATCAGAGCGAGACCCTCTTGGCCAGGATTTCATGTTTTTGGACATACTAAATCCTAGGCTTTGTTCTTTTCTTTTACACAAATTGCCGTCCACCGTTCATTTTTTTGGCATGGAAAATTTGGCCAAATTTTGTTGGCCAAAGTGTGAAAGTCAATAAAGAAAGAACAATGTTAGCGACCAAAGAAGAAGCACGAGTTTCTGTTGTATTTCATCCGAAAAATAAAAGGGATTATCGGAAAAGTTCCAAGGCCATGCCATGTTAATCCGATGACGCCCCGCCGCGGGGAATGCCCCCCCCCCCCTCCTAAAATGGAACACGGACAAAGACAAGGCCAAATTGGGGCCAATGAGATTAGACAACCTCTGCCGCCCAATAAAAAGCCAAATTGGATTAATTTAAAAATTGCCAAAGGGGTGCCATTGAACAGGGGCAGACAAATGAGAGAAAGGGGTGGATTTGGATTGGTTGGTTGGTTTTTTTAGAAAATTATGAATCACAATCCAGCTAATATATATTTATATGTATATTTACATATGTATATGTATTGTATGTATGGCCAAATCTGCACTATAATATATATAAATCGATATTTTGCTTTTATTGGCATTAAGCCTTAAATTTGCTTGTGAATGATTGAATGAATCCACTGCTCTTTTACACGTTAGGTGTGTGATGGGCTGTATGACAAAATGTCCCATTAGCGAAAAGAGAGACATTTTGCCGGGCTTTTGCCGGTGGGACATTTTGTCGGTGGGACGTTTTGTCGAGCTTTTGTCGGTGGGACATTTTGTCGTATAGCTATGGAATGTGATAAAATGTGGATTTATATCTTTTTTTCCATGCTCACCTTTCTCCGCCCAAACGAAACTATTAGTGGCATTTGTTGTCGTTCGCCAAAATTTGGCGCAAATTTGGGATTTCAAATTTTATTAAATCAATGGGAAAAATAAAGGAAAAGAAAATTTATTTTTGGTGATGGACAACAAATGTAACAGGGGGATCATAAATCTTTTCCTTCTCAATCCAAAATACAAACAGAATTTGCACGCGGTGGGTAAATCTCCGGGGAGATTTGTGGGGGAAAAAGCGGAAAATGGACGGGCGGGGGACGGGGAAGGAGGTATGAGAAGGGCAAGAAGGAGGGAGGGAGGGAGGGAGGGAGGGAGGGAGACCGGAGAGAGGGAACGGAGAGAAGGGGGAGGCCGGAGAGGGGGAAGGGGCGGGGGGAGGGAGGGAACGGAGAGAGGGGGGAGGCTGAAGGCCGGGAGAGAAAGATGGGGGAGGGGAGGGAGGCCGGGGCCGGGGGGGGGGGGAGGAAGCCGGGGAGGGGGAAGGGGCAGGGGAAACGGGAAGCAGAGATGGCGGAGGGAGGAGGGGTGAAGGCGCCGGGAGATGGGAGGAGGGAGGAAAGGGGAGGGGGCCAACCTAAAATATGGCCAACAAAAGAGTAACAAATGGGGGAAGCGAACAGCACAACATTCAAGTTGAAGCCAAATTAACGATAATACGAAAAAAAAAAGATTTTAAAATTCAAAAAATACTCTTAAATAGAGAGAGATCTAAAATTGCTGTCATTTTTTTCGCCCACGCATTTACAAATTGTTCGTTTTTGTTCCTTTTATTATAATTCCCGAATTTATTCGCAATGTTTCCATGCATTTTTGTGATGCCCAATTAATGTCCGCGCCGCGGGGAAAGTGTTTGGCGCATCGCAAATTAATAATTTATTCGTTTATGCCATCATGCCCTTGGGCGAGATGAAATGATTAATTGGTCTTGCCAAATTGGGGATAAATTTGCATTTATATGAGTGAAGAGAGTGAAGGGCTAAAATTGCCAATGCTAATCCATTTAAACAATTTGGCCGGGGGCAATTCGACATTTAATCGGCGTATAATAATAGCAAAAAATGCCAAAAATAATTCCAAATATTTAGCAAAATTAAAAAAAATTATAATTAAAATCCAGGATTTGCTAATTGCTTGTTTCGATAAAAATAAACGAATAATTGAGCTTAAATTGGCAAAAATCAGTCGAATGGCTGTGCGTGCATGGCTTTTTTTTTTGCCAATCTGTCAATTGAGGGATAAGTGTCAATCGATGGTGGTAGGCATTTTTTTGCGGCACCAATATCCATTTAAAATAGATTAACAATTTTAAAATTTTCTATAACAAAGCTCCACCTCTAATTAAGTCCCCCCTTTAATTAAGGCCCCTCTCCCCCCTCGAGCATATGTTTGAGTTGAAAAAGGTTAAAACTAAAGCATCCCTCGGCGGACGGGGAGAATGTCCGCAGTAAAATGCGGACGGAATTAGCTGACATTCCAATTTTGAATTTATGCACATTTATATATATCCGTCATCGTTTTGTTATTATTCCCTCGGTGCTGTTTGGTATAATAATCCAATTATGTATTAGAGTTTGCCCCAATTAGTCGTTAAAAAACTCCGAAAAACTCAAAATGTCTCTCTCGTTTGGGTTTTCGGTTAAAAACCCCGAAAAATTGAAAAAAACGAACAGATACGGTCTATAGTCCTAATACGTCAATTGGCCCTGATTTAGAAAAAAATGAAATGAGATCGGCAGAAAGCACAAAATTGTTAAAATATTTACATAATTTATTTGCCTATTTCATTTTTGTGCCAAATTGGGCCTCAGCACGTGAGAAATAAGCTTTTTCCTGGCTTTGCTTTTTCAGCTGCTGTTCAATTTAAACAAAATTTGTTTGAAACGGCCAATGAATTAAAAGTTAAATAATTCACTGAAAATTTTATTACATTTTTGGGTTTTTTGAACAAAGAATTTATGGCAAATTAATTAAAAATTTTGCTTCAATGAAATACTAAAATAGAATGCTGGCACCTTGTAACATTTATCATTCCATGTACATAACCTAAATTCAATTTCATGCCCCGGAGGGACAGGGCGCCAAAAATGGTGCAATTTGTTATGGAAAATCCAAAAAAAAAAAATGTGCCGAAAGGAATTTGTTTATGCTTTTTCGGAGAGTGTAAACAATTAGCACAATGTTATGATAAGTAAAGAAAGAATGGACGAAAAAGAGATGTGTTGGATGATTGATGAGAACAAATGAAAACATTTCGAAAAAGTAAAGAAACTGACAAAATATTTTTGGGCTTTTCCAATAATTTTCGAAATTATTTTAAAAGTGCAAAAAGCAAATTATTTTTATATTTTTAATTTATTTTAAATGCCATTCAAGGCACAACAATTTTGCCGTTCTCAGGTTTAAAGTCGCCGGGAGCGTTTTGCTTCGTTTGGTTTGGTGTCTCGGCCCCATAAAAATGGACGGACTTTCCGAGAAAAGATGGAACAAATTTAATTGCCCCGCGGAGTAATTTCATTTGGCCCAGCGGAAGTGCCCGGCGAACAAAGCACAGCTAAATAAAAGTACAACAGGAAAGACCAAATTTGGGGGGGGGATTCAATTTAATTTATTGCTGAGAATGGCAAATGTTGTTGGCATTTAGGAACGAATAATAAATCTCTTTTTTTTGTTGGTAAAAATATTTAATTCCATAAAAATGATAATAATATGGAAAAAATTGGAAAATTCAAAAAATGAAAAACTTTTAATGTTTAAAAAAGCCCGCCAGCTAGGAACAGCGGTCGATGCCAAAAATTCCCAAGAATCGGCTCACTCATTTTATGGGCTCATTTGGCGCTTTTCAACGGATTTCGCCCGGGGTAATCATGGCATTTTAACAAAATTAACAAATTTTTATGTATTTGTTGATGAAAATGTTCATAATATTTTTATTTGTCTTTGGCCATCCCATAGAAAGTGGCTGGGATTAGTCACATCTGCCGCCAGAATTGAAGACATTTGGAGGTGGGCGGGGGCACAAATGTGAAATTTTGGGGTGGGAAATTTAATTAAAAGCAAAATTTGTCATAATTTATTAAAAAAAATGAATAAAACAGCGAATAATGTAAAAAGCAAAGGATTGTGATATCATCCAGGGTTCAGCGTGACCTAATTGATTGATGGAAATTGGCGAAAGACCAATAATTTATAATAAATAAACCAATTAATTGATCAATATATTGGTTGGCCCGAACTTCCGCTCTTTACAATAAATGCTAATGAATTTTGGAAAAAAGGTACCTAATAATGCTTTTTGCCATCTCTTTTTGATCCTTTTGTTCATTTATCGGCAAGGACGGTTTAAAGCTTTTTGGCTTGATTATGATCCCAATGGGAAAATGAACCAAGAAATTCAATAAATATTCATCATTTTATTTTTAAATTTTTTTAATGTCATAAATAATATTGTAATTTCTAATCCGCCGCTTAAAGCGCAATGTTATCCCATTTGTCCTTGTCCCCATCCGCCGCATTGGTCGGCTTCTTCCAAAAGTTGAATCCCTTGCGCGAATTGAGCTTTTCCATCTCCGCCACCATCGCTTCATGCAACGAAAATGTGCTTAGCTTCTTCACCATGCTATAAAATATTATTTTTATAACATAAATTTTATTTTGTTAAAAAAATTTAAAATGTCTGAAAATGTGCCACAAATTGGTGTGTACATAATGACAGACTTGTAAACACTTGGCATCAACCATTCCGACGATGTGCCTTCGTGCCGCTGCTCCAACCGATGCAATGCCAACTGAACACTGTTCAACGCGACTTGAAGTGCTTCCAATTCCATGTCGGCCTCTGCTAACAATGCATCGTTGTGCTGCTTGTCCTCATTCTGCTGCTGCTTCTGCTGTTGATGTTGATCAATGTACTGCTTGCCCTCGTGGTGTTGCTCCGTTTGCTGTTCAACTGCATGCAGCGTTGTCAACTCGTGCTGCGCATGTGCAAAATTCTGCAACAATTGGGCGCAGTCCGCCGCGCAATCCGCAAATGGCGACACGTACTCGCGCAGGATTGTTTCATCACTTCTAAATTGTAAAAAAACTACCATATTTCCTCTAATAGACGCCCCGGGACGTCTATTTTTCAATACCCCCTCGAGGGGGTGACAATTGGAAGGGCGTCAAATGGGGAGGGGGCGTCTATTAGAGGAAATACGGTATCACTTTTCTATTGAGCCCTCCCCCCACTTTCAATTGAACCCCCGGGCGCCCAATTTGACGACTTTGGCATACCCATCGGCGTTGTATTTATTGTGCATTTGCGCGTAGAATTGTCCGGCCGCAAATGCCTTGGCCTTCCGCTGCAACTCCGCCAAATGATTCTTGTGCGATGGCAGCAATGGCATTGCGTTCTGTTTGGCCTCCTCAAATTGTGCCATGCGTTCGTCCGCTTGCGCACTGCACGCGTTCGCCACGGCGATGAGCGACTCTTTGGGGAACACGGCGTCGAGCAGTTCGACCTTTTTGGCCACAGTGCCACCAAAAATTTTTGGAAAAATGACAAATTAGGCATCTTTCGATTGTTTAATTATTCAATAAAATGCCATTGGTTATGGCTTTTTCACTTTTCATTATGTAATTACCTGGCCAATGATCATTAGCATGTATTTTGGTAAAGTGAAACGAAGTCAGGAGAAGAACAAAAAATGGTAACGGCAGTTTTTTGTCGATATGGCACATTAAGAGTGATCAGTCAGAATTAAATGTTAAAAAATCTTTAAAACTATTTCATGGTTAGAACTAATTTGACCTTGGACCAAACAGTTTTTTTTTGATTTTTAACCGACCCCTCTGTTTGTTCGTTTTTTAGTTAGAACCTATCGAAGAATACGTTTTACCAAGCAATACTAGTAAAAATGAAAACAAAAATTTAAAAAAACAATATTTACTCCATAATATTATAGCATATTTTTTATTTTTCCACGAATTTCCGGCATTTATCGATTTGAAGTGTGGCAATGGCAACAGTGAATTAAATTATATTCAATTCAATTTATTGCCGCCATTTTTGCCTCCAAATAATGCGCAATTTGGGCAAACAGTTGCTCCTTGGCAATGTCCAGTCCGGTTCGGCCTTCTTTGTCTTCCAAGTACAGCTCCAAATCGACGGACTGTAAAATTTATTTATTTGATGAATTTTGAATAAAAATTAAACATTAAAATCATTTAAATGATTTTGATTTTAACCAAAATATATCAACCAAACAAATTATAGAATTTTTAATATTTTGCAAAAAAAAGGCGCACTTTGCTTTCAACCAATGCTTTAACGCAGTGGAGAGAGCCTGAAATGACGGCACAGTGCAGCGGAGAGCAGCCGAGTGAGTCCACATGATTTGGGTCGACATGCAAAGAGCGCAACTCAAAAATAATTGGGGAACTGATCAGAAAATTTGATCAAGAGGAATTGATCAGTTAACTCGCTCAAGGGAAACTGATCAGCTAACTTAAACTAGAGGAACTGATCAGTTAACTTGATTTAAGGGAAACTGATCAGCTAACTTCATCTAGAGGAACTGATCAGTTAACTTGATCTAAGGGAAACTGATCAGCTAGCTTAATCTAGAGGAACTGA
>JAKKIK010000503.1:0-29451 GCA_024500135.1 Heterodera carotae | reverse complement strand
ACTAAATTTGTTGAAAACAATTGGTCCAATTTCTTCAATTTTCGCGTCTTATTTTCACCTGAGACATCCTTTTTGGCGGAGGTTTGGCGGTGCCGCCAGGAAAATTTTTGGAAAAACAGTGATATTTTAAGGCAAAAATTGAAAATTTTTGTTAGTTTTAAATTAATTAAAAAAACAAATATAAATAAACGATGAAGAAAATAATTTGTTTCTCTTTCCTAAATACAAATTTTAACCATCATACACCGTTTCTTCCACGAGAAAAAAAACTTTATTATGCAAGAATAACTTAACAATGGAGGATATATTTACATTGAAGCGCAAGTAATTAAAGGTGCAAAACGAAACTTTTTAACATATTTAATACTCTCTTCACAAAACAAAGTTAATTTAAAAAAATAATTTAGATTTGTTAAAGCATAAAATTATTGTTACGAATATTATCTTCAATACAAATACAAAAAATAATAAAGTTTAAAATGCTAAACTATACAGGCCCACAGGCACACCCATACACACATTTACCGTAAAAAAATTTTATCGAAAAACCGTCGTCTCTACATGTAAATACAGCAAAAGAAAGTTTTTTGTTAGCATAATTAATAATAAGTTTACTTAGTAATAAAAATTTAAAAAAATTAATAAATGCTTTAGGAATCAAGTCAATAAATTTCCCAAATACAAAGTGAAAACTTGATCAATTTTTTGCTTTAATGAGACCAATTTTATTATTCTTGAATAAAAATAATGTAAGATCATAAACAAATCGTTGAACTTCAAAATAAATACTGCGATTTCTGCTCAATTTTTTATTTTTCTCTGAATGTAGGCAAAACGTTTCTCTGCAAATTGCTTTTTTGTCGATAAATAGAGTGACAATTCGTGTTCCAGGTTGATTTTAGGAGGCTACTGTCCATCCGATACTTCCATTCTTTACTTTTAAATTTAATCTTATAAATAATGAATAATTATGTTTAAATGAATGCTAAATAAAAGTACTTACCAAAATTTAAAATTTGCTCTAGAGACAAAATTTTATATTTTTATTAATAAATCGTTAATGATTTTCACTGAAAAATAATTATAAATTCTATTAGTGCATAAATTTTATGGAATTTTTGGAAAAAAATATAACATCAACATCCAAAAAATTGAGAATATCATAAATTAATTCATCGATTTGTTCCGTAATGTTTTAGAAGATGAAATTATCTTTATAAAATTTTATCATATTTGTTAACAAACTGAAATTATAAACTTATAAAGATATAAATAAAATATTACAATTATTTAGTCCTATATTGCCGGGTTTGAGAGTGAAGAATTACACAAAAGATGTAGAAAATTTTTGTTAACTTAAATCGTGTGTGAAGCTAATATCAGTACAAAAAATATATATTGAAAATAAAGAATGAAATAACAGAATTCAGCGAATTTAAAGATTATTAAAAATTTACATATACAGTATAAATTGAATTTCATTAGAGCAAAAATGCCCTCACTCAAGCGTATTGCGTATTGATTTTGAGTTGTGGACATTCTAAAGGCAATAGTAAATACTTTTTTGAAGACATTTATTGATAATTTTGTTTATTTCCAAATTATTTGACATCTATGTTTTTGGTAATTGGACTGAAATATATAATTCTTGTTGAGATGAAACAGAGAAAAAATTAAAAAAAAAAGATTATTAAAGATAATAAAATGAAGATATTCAGTAGTATAAAATAATTCAATCGAAGCCTTTGGATAAAAAGTGAAATGTAAAAAGCATTCTTCAATAAATGAAAATCTACGCTACAAAACAGACGTTAAAATAATTTATTGTATTTCCTTTTTAAATTTAATTCAATTATGCAACAAATAAATTCACAATAAGAGGTGGCACCATCCAAATTGAATAACGTTTTACATTAAACGAATATGTAGAAAATTATAAAGTTGACTCGATCTAACTGATCGCACACAACGCGAAAACATCATAAGTTTATATCTATTTCATGCTACCAAGTATTTTAATAAGTGTTGAGTCGGCGGTAAATTTCAAAGGATAAAAAGTTATATATTCTAAATAAAACTTTTTTTTCTGTCAATTTTTCAAGTTAAAATTTGAGATAAAATATTTACAAAACTTTTCAACAAATATAGAAAAACACATCTGGATGATCTTGCTAGAAATAGATAAAAGATTTACGCTATTTAGATGACAAAAATACTTTAAAAAGTGTAAAAACTTTTTAAGCACTTTTTAGTGAAAATAAAAACTAAATATCTGAGATTTATTTAAAAAAATAAAAATAAATATAAAGCCTAGAATTAAAACAAGAAATGTTTTGTTATAAAAGAGTCAAAATTTTGATCTTCAAGAAATTCTATGATATCGGCTTGCCATAATAAAGTGCAGCAGAGCTAACATCATCATCTACGCGGTAATCAATCGACACTGACATGAAACTTAACAAATGTAGTCTTAAAAATAAAATGATAATTTGAATTTGAATTTGAACGCATCGAGGGTTATAAAAAAGGTAATAATTCAAAAAAAATTTTTAAATAAAAACTGTTGTTTTTTAAATTAAATAACTACATAAAATTTATCATTAACAAACTGCACAACTTTGGCATAATGTATTTAATATAAATAAAGTCCTTTAGCTAAATGATAGAGGTTTTTCTTAACTTTGCACCAAGTTTGGAATTGGTTAACTATATATTTTGAGGAAGGGCTCATTTCCACCCTATATAAGTGTTTAATTTGAAAAAAATCATAATATTCCCAATAAAAGGGTATGTTAAAAATATCGTTAGTATTTTTGAAAATTTTGAAGCGTTAAAGAATATTTTCATCACAATTGGCTTAATAAAATGAAAATTATAGCCACATGTTCCGTTTCTTAAAAGAATAATTTTTAAAGTGCAGTTCAATGTTTAAAGAAAACATTAGTTTTACAGTTTGCCAACTTTAATCGCCATACTCAACACGGATAATTGCCAATTGACTATGACATGAAGCTTAGTGTCTAGTTTAAAAAATGATGAAACTAATTTAAAGAGTAAATAAATTATTGGATGAAGAACCAATCATATAAAACATGTAAAACAAAAGTGAAAAAAAACTAAAGACTAATGCAATGAAAAACCTCACAAAACTTTTATTTGATCTATAAAAAACCTATTATAGAAACAATATTCGTACCTAATTTCTTAGCAATTATAATCTTTAGTTTGTAGCTTCAAATAATTAATAAACATAACTATAAAATAAAACCCAAATCTTAATTCTAAGAAATAAAAAATAAAATACCATTAAAAGAATTTAATTGAAACAGTTATTACAAACTTTGGTTTCAAATCCCAATGCAGCCTCTCCATTCACAATTCGCTGCTGACCGCAACATTCTTGTTGTCCGCTTATATATATAATTTTGTGTCAATAAAATGAATAAATATTTAAAAAAATGGTATTTTAGCAGCAGATAAATTTTAAATATTTTGCTTCCAATAGTCTTTCTATAAATGATTGTTTTTTTGTATGGCACTAACAAATATCTCCGATTTTTCTTTAAGATTGAATGTTGTTAATAAATTATTTTGAAAATAACGAAGTGAATAAATCATACTCTTGAAAGTTTGATTGGCAAGTGAACGTTTCAAGAAAAATACATTATAATTTAATCTTGCTCACCTAAATCTAAAGCACAACAAATCAAAATCCCTAATGATAATGACCACATCACTTGAGTACGTCGAAGCTTTGTTAAGGGCGTGAGACGAGACCCAAAATAATGATAATTTTTTTTTTCGCATTAAAAAATAAATAATTTTAGATAAAGATTTTTTGTGTTTTATGTTCGACTTTAATCAAAAAACAATGATATTCTATAAAATTAATCATAGAATATCTTGAAAAATCCGCCATAAGCAAATATATATTTTTGGTCTAATTATTTTGTCATTCATCTACAAAGGATTTTTCCATGGATCATGGAGGCAAAGTTAATGATAGTGCAAAAATTTAAAAAAAGAATTTCGAATAGCAAAAAACAATCATTTAATAAATCCTTCTTGACCCCGAATCGTAATTGCTAATTTTTCTTTATTTGAAATAAAATTATTTATTGTAACAAATAATGTTAAAAAAAAGAGCTACAATAAAGAGTGTAATGGTTTTAAATTTTAACTTTTGAATTATTCACCGTAATACCAAGCCAAGTCAAGACAAAACAATTCGCATCGAAGACAGTGTTTATTCTCTAATTTATAGAAAAACTCATTTATTTTTATAACAAACAGAATGAGTTTTTAAAAAATAAAAAGAAAATGTGACAGCCCTTAAACGAAGAATGATGCTAAATAAAATTCATAAATGCAAAAATTAAATAGAAAATAACTTCAAATTCAATTAATTTTTCGGTTACAATTAAATGATTTAGTAAGATAAATAAAGAACGCACGAGGACAAAGAAAAAGAAAATTTTCTTATAAAAAAGGGGAAAATCATTGCTCGAGAACTCAAAGCTAAAATTATGTTGAAAATGGTGAATCGTGCAGGATTTTTTTCTTTAGAAATTTGTCGCTTTATATTTAATAAATAAAGAATCATGAAGTTTTAATAAATTACTAACAATTTTAAGGCATAAACGCAAAATAGCATATCTTTTAAATGAAAAAAAAAAATGCTTCCATTTTCAAATATTATAAATCTTTTGAATAAACACATCTGCAATGGAGTTTTTTCCATGTTATTAAAAATTTATAGAATATGCATAAAAAATAATAAATAGCTTAAAAATCGTACCAATTTAAACATTAAAATGTATTCACGATACAGAACGGAAAACCACTTAAGTGCGCATTAAAAAAACGTTACTAAATTCAATATATTGTTAAAAATTTAAGTAAAAGTTTAAACCGAATGCTTAAAGAAACTTTTTAATATTTATATCGCAAAAAACATTAGGTAGAAATAAATTCAAAAATGGTGAATTTTGAAATTAGTATCTATATTGGAAAAAACAAATAATTCGACATTAAGCTGGTAGAAAGTATGATAACAACGAAAAAAAAACTTAATCCAAACGGAGAATTATTCCGCATCATATAAATTTTTAAAAAAAAGCTCATATAAAAAGTTTATAAATGTTTATTTACATATACTCAGACAAAAATGAGCCCAGGGTAAGCCAAATACCCCTAAAAAATTATAATTAGACTCTTTGCAAAAAAAGCATTAGTTTAAATTCAAAATAAAAAAATTATAACGAAATCATAAATTAATTTTTATATAATATTTTATGTAAAGTTTAAATCAAATAAAGCAATTTTATTTTTCCGACAATGATCACAGAGGATGAAGCCCTGCCCAGATATAGATTTAAATAAAAATTATAATATCTATGCAAAAAATCTAAAACATGTTATTCAAAAATATATATATATATAGTTATTGTATATGCAATTGAAAAGACTGGGAAAAAAAAATTTAAAATTAAAAACAGGCAAAACGAAATAAAATCTTGGGATAGATTCAAATTAAAATGTTTAAATTCAATATTCAATGTTAAAATTAACAGCTTAGTGTTAGGAAAAGCATGTTTTTTTTATCAACAAGCGTTTTTATGAGATAATATAATTTGCATCACAAGAAAAGAAAAGTGAGCCACGAACGGGATTGAAGAAACATCGAATTACACTGTCATCCATGCGACGTCGCGTTTGAGACAAACCCGGTCAAAATAAAAATTAAAAAAAATATTTTTTATTCAATGCACAAATTGTGCCCAAAAAGTTGGAAAAAAACTTAAACAATCAAAAAATCAAATCAAATTTAAACAATTAAAAAGCCTGAATGTTTCAAAATTAAATCTTTTACAGTTTCTAATAATTTGCAAATTTAAATACAACAAGACACTTTAAACCGATGGAAAACTTTACATTTATTAGAAAAGAGCAAAGTTAATGAAAATATTTATTACATAAAGAGTTTAAATAAAT
Organism: Heterodera carotae; assembly: GCA_024500135.1. Lineage (NCBI taxonomy): Eukaryota > Metazoa > Nematoda > Chromadorea > Rhabditida > Heteroderidae > Heterodera > Heterodera carotae. Next base: position 23,457 of record JAKKIK010000503.1, on the reverse strand, counting down.
AATAAAAATTTATTATTAAGGTACGTCCAATAAAAATAAAAAAGCATTAAAATAATGAAAAAAATAATATTCAATCACATAATCAGGAAAAACATCTATTCTGAGGGGTTAAGATGTGGAACGTTTTTCTCACAGACATTTTTCAATCGGAAAGCAATTTGCCTCAAACCATTTTTTTGCATTAAAAAATGAACATATTTTTAGACGTAAAGAAAATTAAAACTTCGTATATAATTTTGTAAAAAAAACAAAAACGTTTAAAAAAATGAAATAAGGCCGAGAAATAGTGTCATTTAAAGAAGCGACGAGCGTAAAGATAATAATCTTTGCACAATCCATCAAAGAAATGTTCAAAACCAATTTTCATCGCTACAAATTGCATATTTTTAAAACATGTAATAATTAAAAAAAAATACCAATGCACCTTGGCCTTCCTTAAAATTCTTCACTCGGTTTTACTATAAATATTTAATTTGTTAAATGAGCAGGTTTATAATTTCCAAATCCAAACTGGGTTTCTTTAGCTTGAACAAAGTTTAAAATACCTTCAAAAATTTATTAACAGACAAACAAACAGCTAAATAAATTGTAATTAATCAAGAAAATCAAGAGAAGCTTATACGGTAGTCAACAGCCGAAAACTAATACTTTTCTAATATTTATTCAAAAAATAAAAAGAGCCAAAAAGAAAATATAATTCTTAACTATTGAACTTAAATCATTAATCATAATGATTATAATAAGGTGACCACTTCTTTATTGAATTTAAAGAAAGGATAAAATTGCAAATCGAGTCTCTACTATAAATATGAACAAAAATCATGCCTTGGGCAGTAGTTAGCTATTTAGTTTTACTAAGCTTATTTGTAAAATTTTCAGTACAGGACAAAATTTTGTTTTCTATGCACCATCCACACACATTCGCCGGTTTCAATAGAATTGTTGTCTTTTTTGGCTTTAGAATGGGGTCTTAATTGTGTAATTTTTGAAACCACGCATTAACCCTTAATATGCCGTGTTGACATTCAAATATAATTGGAAAAAGAATGTTATTTTACAATTATATTAAGACAAATTAATAGGACAAAAAAAATGTCTTTTGTCCCTATTGGAGAATGAATCATTTTGTTTTAAATATTTCATTCATATTATTTTCATATAATTAGTGTGTAAGTTAAGAATTAATTATTGTTATAACTTTTGATAAAATATATAATTGGACAAATTTTCTGTTTTTATTATATTTTTTTTGCGTAAAATACATTTCTATGGTTTTGAAGGGAACGTATTACTGAGCGAGCAATTGTTGTGCTGTCTTACGAAAAACTTAATATAACAATAAAGAATCCATCGCTTATACCATCAACAAATAATGCCTTTCTTCATTTTATGCCAGCAAAAACAATATTTTCTAATTTTATTATCAAAAAATTATTTTTATTTTTAATGACTTGTGTGAATGAATTAAAACGACATATGAATGACAATTCAACTTTTTTTAAGCTTTATTAGACAAAATTAATAAAAAAATCGCATATTTTTTATTTTTATAGCATATTTTGAAATATTGGATGCATATTCTGGATTTTTCTTTACAGTCTGTGCAGATTTCGATATTTGGACTATTTTATGCACAAGTTTACCGAAACTTGTATTGAATATTGTCTAAATATCACCTTAACTTTGCTATATTTTTTTATGGTTTTTTTATATTTTTCAAAATCTTTTATTAGGTATTCACAAAAAAAGTGTACATGCAGTCTGTTCGTTTTTTCTTACTCGCGATTGAAACTTTGCTTTTACAAAGCTGGGATTTTTCTTGGATTTCGGTCATTAAATTCTGTTGTTTTAATTTTATTCAAATTTACAATAATAGAATTTATTTCAAATAATTACAATAAGATGATTTAATTAAACAACAGTGCTATCGTTGATGTTTCCGGTTTCTTGTCGACAATTCACCTGTTGTTACTTGTCAGGGTAACAATTAAAAAATCATTTTAACGATAAATGGATAATTAGTTTATATGATATATAAATGGATAATTTGAAAACGAAAAGAAAATTTTAGTAAATTTTAAAATTGCAAAATGCGTTTGCTTGTGCTTTTAAGGTAGGCTTCCTGCATTGCACCAAACAAAATCAACATATATGAAACATTTTATTGGAAATAATAACTGCTAATGGGATCTCATCGTAATTTTATTGCTTTATGCGTCAACCATGAAGTATCAATCTTTTCTTACTTAGTATTTATTTTCAGCGTATTTTTCATAAGAATTAATAGATTAATTACGTAACAATGAAATCCATAACGTCACATTAAAATTATGCGAGTTATTTTTTATTGCAAATTCTGTTTTCATTGTCCTCAAATATAAGTAATTGCTTGGTAAATTGTTTTAGTAGTATTGGGTATAAAATTAAATATTATTTTCCTAAATTATGTAGTTATGTTTATTCAGTGGTTGAACCAAGAAGGACAAAAAAGGGAATTTAATTTGAATTTGGCTTATTTTTAATTGTGATGTAAAAGAACAGTGTTTATGGTCTGATAAACATTTTAAATGTTTCACTGATTTTTAGCTAACCTTTAATTTTGTAGATTTTATTTTTTTAGGGAAACTAATATTTTAATATATTTAATATTTGAAATGGTATAGAACTTTAGATCCAATATTTAAATCTATATTTATAAATCTTAATATTTATCTGATGAATTCATTTTAATGTAAATTTTTTAGCAAAAGCATCTTTTTCTCTTTTCTTAATACTGTTACGACTCACAATTTAGTTTTGAAAATGTCTATGTGTAATTTTCTAAATTTATATTTAGCTTTGGGCATATTTTGGAAAATAAATTTTTATATTTTAATTTGGATTAACTCTTGTGAAATTCTTCTAGTTTTTTTGTTTGTTTAAAAACTGAGAGTTAATAGAACTTTAAAAAATTGTTGTGAGCAGTTCATTTTTAATTTATTTTCAATTCAAAAAAAACATGTAAATTTAAAATAAACTACCTCACTTTTTTCATGCTTAAATGGCAATGAGAAGCATGAAAGTGGTTGCCAAAATGTTGGCTTGAAATGTGGTCGAAGAAGGGAATACTTTCTTCCTATTTTTTGATGCCAAATTGTGTTTTTGTTTAATTCAATTTTTAAAAATATAATAAGGTTATTCTTTAATTTACACTTGTTATTACTAATTTAATACTTTTTTATTGTTTACATTTTGTATTTGAATCGTAATTTAATTTATTGTTTATTTGATCTGAAATTATAGTTGCATGAGTTAAGCATGACTCTTTTGCTGTGAGCTACCAACCATGGAAACATTTTTTTTCTTCTATTTCTCACTATAATTTCATTTTTCTTTTTATTTAGTAGTTTTTTCTAAATATTTAAAAATGGTTTAATTAAATGCAATTTATTTTATGGATGCTTCCATTTAAGTGACAATATAACGGCGCAAATTCCTATAATATATTAGTTAAGCATCTTAATTTCATTAATGTCATTATTTTTTTTCTTAAACTTTATCCATGTGCAAAAAGTTTCTAAGAATTTGTAATTATAACAACTCAAGATTGTTAAATTTATTTATTCAAATTTTCTTCACCCGACTTTTTTTATTGGTTTAAAATAAATTTACTTAGCATTTTATCTTTACATTTTTATGCTTTTGTTTGTCACAATTTGTATTTAATGTGCGTCGACTTTCGTCTGTTTCATAGAATCAATGAGATAAGCATCAAGTCAAACCCAGTTGATTTGTCGTAGTCAAAAACTTTAAAAGGACGTTTCCGAAATTAATCTAACACATATATTGATCATTATTTGGCTGGTGGGATAAACTCGGGTATTAATAAATTTTCCATTACCTATGCCTTTTTTAAATCATTTAATTTTTTCATTAGATTTTTTTATTTTTAAATTGCAGGTCCAACAACTATTCTATTATATATCAGCAGGTGAATTCACGTTTCTTATAAAAGAGATTGATTTTCCGACTCTATATCATATGACCTTTTTGGTGAATCATAAGTTTATTTTTCACTTTATACTCAATATTCTAACAATAATCTAAATGCGTATACTGCAAGGTTTTTTTTAATAAAGATTAATTACTTGTTTAATTTTAATGTTTTAATAAAATAATTTTTTTTATTATTTATATTTAAAGAAAATATGGTATTCCTGTAATTTTATAATTTTTTTTACCTACTGCATGGGAAAGACACAAGATAAATCTTTTATTCGTCAGAAAATGTGTGAATAAGTGACTAAAATCTCTTTAATTAGTCCAATTAGCAGCGAATTGCGTATTTTTTATGTCGAAGGCGTTTTTGTTTAATTCATGTCCTTCGGCTTTTCGACGATGGCTTGTGGACTGGCTATTTGGTATTGGAAATATTGGAGGTTCAAAGAACGTAGTTTAGTTACTATTTCTTTATTATTTGTATTTTATTTAAATTAGTATAAGGGTTGAATTTTTCTATGTTTTTTATATTCTACAATAAAATAGATTTGGAGAAAAAAACTACGCTTTCGCCATACCTTAAACATTTTGTGTTTTTTCCTTAAATAACTCCCGAAAATTTTATGAAAATCTTTGCGATGGCAAAGATACGCAAAAATGAAGAGTTCACAAAATATCAAACATTTTTCAATAAAATTTTATTTTTATATCCGTTGGTATTATTTTTCGGCTTTCATTAGTTTCTGAACTCGCTTTTTGAGCCTAAATAAGTGCATATATTAACTGATGATTAACTGATCTGATCAATAGATTTTTTCATTGATTGTCCTTTTATTTATTTTCTTTTATTCTTTGCTTTTCATAGCTCCACGCGTATATTCATTAAGAATGAATGTTTTAAATAATAGGTTTCGCAGGCATATTATATCATTTAACGAAATAATGTTTCCAGAATTTTTTATACATCATATACCAGGATAGTTTTATTCTGTTTAATTAATGATCAACAAATTGAATTTGTTTTTTAATTTCGGTACTTAAGTGTTTATTTTTAAGCCTAATTTGTTCATTTGATAATTAATTAGTTTAAATAATTCTTTTTCCAATATATTTAAAAATTTGTTTTTTATGTTTATTCAAATATGTTTGCAATAATATGTAATTGTGTTCGTTATAAAGTTGTTTATTGCCTATGTTTTTTGTTAAATGTAATTTGTTTCTATTGTTGGAGAATTCATGATGGAGATAATTTCAGTATTTTCACATTATAATCTGATAATCATACTTTATAACTCGCCTCGAATTTATTTAACATATTACATCGTCGTTTTTTTATAGATTTGTTTGTTTTACTGGCGCTAATTAGTGGACAATAAACCGAAACCAAATTCGAGACAGGATAATGTTCAATATTTTTCCTCGGATTCTAACAATCATTTATTTGGAATAATATGAGATAATTTAAACTTACTTAATTTTTATTCATTTTCCCATTTTATTTACTATAAGGTTGTTAGATAAGAGAAACAATTTATTATATTATCTGATTCACTTGTTCTTCCTCAAGCACACTTCTTGCTGTTGCTGCTCGAACAGATCGAGAATTTTCTTAAACGCCGTTTGCCAAATATGGATCCATTTAAAAATATCAGTATCTAATCATTATCTTTTTAAACTCTATAATATTTGTATTTGTCTCACTTTCATTGTACACTAATTTCCATAAATTTTTAAATGACGACTAAGTGCTTAGTCTTTATCAGTATAATTTTCTTTGTCTGTAGTATGTTTTTTTATAATAATAATATTCGTTAATGTTGGAATTTTGTTTATTTATTTATATATGATTGTATAATAAGAAAGGCCTCTGACTTTTTTACCATTTTAAATTTAAAATTATGTAGTTCAATTGAAATTTTAATGTGGTTGATTCGTTAGGTAATTCACAGAGTAAAAGATTTCCTTTTAATGCGACATGCCTTTTCAATGTAGATCATTTCATATAATACATTTTGGTGCTGGATGTTATCCATTATTTAAAATGATTTTTATGCTCGTTTATTTTTATATAATTGTACTATAATACCTTTTGTGTTCCTATTTTTTATGTAATCTTTATCAATGGCATTTGAGTAGGTTAGGTTCAATTTAATCTTTAATACTCAATTTTCACACTTTATTATTCAGATTTTAATTGCAATTTTTTAAAATTATTATTACGCGAAAATTATTATTTTTTATAAATGAGGTCAATATCACAGTCTACGTTTAATCAAATCTCAATTTTGTTCAGTATTTATAATAAAGTATTCAATTTCTCGGCCATTGTTTCCTTATAAATTACTTAGTAATGTTTTCTTTGGTGCTTTTAATGGGCTTTTCGCTCGTTGTACATAATTGCATATTAGCGCCGTGGAATTTATTTATGGATTGCGCTTTTTTATCATCAAAAAGTACCAAATTCGCTTTAATTTTATAATTTAAAATATTTTGCTTTTTGGAAGAAAATACCAAGTATTCACATAGTTTATCTTCTTATTTAATTGCACTAAAAACATCCTATTTTTTATAAATGCACTGTAAAATATTGACGTCGCCGGGAAATTCGGGAAATTTTTGAGCTTTTATGAAAATTTGTCTTAAAAAGACAGCCCGTAAATTATTTATAAATTCCACTTTTAAAAATTGAATATTATACGGAGTTATTTTCAGCTCAAAAATATTTAAAAAGTCGAAAAGATATGAGAGAAATTGAATATTTGTTATTTATTTTGTCTGTCGGAATTAGGGTTTAGCGGGACCGGGACCGGGGTGGGAAATCCCGTTTTTTCAGGTCCCGGTCCCGGTCTCGGTTTTCAAAAAAAGTCAAGTCCCGGTCCCGGTCGTTCAGGTCCCGGCGGGATATCAATGGCCGATTAGTGTATGTTATATGTTTCGCTGGCCTGTCTGGTGTTGGTTCTAATCCCGCAGTATGTAAAATGATTTTATGACTTAACCTTCAATTTTCTATTCAGGGAAATAAATATTAAATTTCTCTCATGTCTTTTCGACTTTTTAAAATTATTTTAGTGAAAATATCTCCATATAAAATTTAAGTTATTAAAATTATAGTTTATTGAGGATTGTGGGCCATTTTTATAACAAATTTCCATAAGAAACCCAGCTAAATTCTCATAATTTCCTCGACGGCACCTTTCGGCACCGCCTACCCCTCCATATAATTTACAGGGTATTTTCAAATTAGAATGAAAATTTCAAGGAAAATTAGCCCTCTTCCAATTGGCTTAGCATTTACCTATGCTAAGGCCAAATACGATATATTTATTAAAATATTGGTTTTTTAACCAAATCTGATCACTTTTTAAAAAAATTTTCGCTTCACATTAGTCCCGGTTGAAAAATTGGATCCCGGTTCCGGTTGAAAAATTGGGTCCCGATCCCGAATTTTCCAGGTCCCGGTTAGTCCCGGTCTCGGTTTTGATAAGTTTTTGGCGTCAAAAATAGCATATGGATGTAATAAAAAACAAAAAAATCTTATATGTGGAGTGAGGCGGTGCCGATTGGCGCCGCTGGGAAAGTTAGGATTTTGCACCTAAATTCGCTTCAAAAGACATTTTTATTTCAAAAATAGCCATTCAAAATTAAAATTTCATTGGAATTCCCAAGATCAGTACAAAATAGTGCAATGAGCTCAAACCAGTACATTCTCTTAAGTTATTTTACTTTTCTACTCCATTCTCTTAAATTATTTTATTTTCTATAAATCAATTTTAGTTCTCATTGGTAATTAGATAAATATTTTAAGAATTTTTAATAGCTTAGCAAAAATTGTTTTTGTTATCATTTATTTTGCTTTGTATGTTATTTTACTTTCAATTAGGTATCTATCGCGCAGAATAAGGTTTTTTTGTTGTTGGGGAGTTCCCTCAATAAAGTAAAATGAATTTTATTTTTGAAAAAAATGTAAAAGACTCGCTTATTTATAAATTGTGTATATTGGGGTATTTCTTTTTTTAAATTTATTACATCATGTCTTAAATTAATTGATTTTATATTTCTCAAAATTTGACAATTCTGTTTCGTTATTTTTGTTTTGTTCAGTATGAATTGATGATATAAGTTCAATTGGCTAATAATTTATAAATGCTTATATATATTTTCGTGTACTCTCAAATATTTTATATTTTGGTTATTGTAAAAATGTTCTTGAAATCGTTTGAATAACTTAACAAAATTCTTTACGTTATCAAATATTTCATGTTTTATTGAACTTATTGATGAATATATAAAAGAATATTTATAAATACTGCTCATAAATTATATTAAATAGCTTAACTTTACCAGTCTTTATTAGCTAAAACGTGTAACTCAAATTTTCGATTTTATAAATAACTTTTAAGGTTGATTGAATACGACGACCATGCTTTTTCGCAATCATCGGTCATCAATCTATAAATTTTTTTAATTAGATAAAATACATCATAATAATGCTCAAAAAAAACATATACTTGGAAGCCAAATCCTTTTGGATAAAGATAAAGAATTTAAAAAGAATTGTTATTTTTGCTCAATTATGGTTCCATTAAATTTTTTATTATATTCTTTAGGTAGCTTTCAACAAAAAAATATTTCTTTCAATGTTTTCTACACAAAGATTTTAGCGTTATTTACAAAAGCAAAAATTAAAGTTATATCCCGGTATTTTACTTTAGTACATTATTTTTTTTCTCAATTTTTAGTTATTAAATTGTAATTATTGTTTTATGATCGGATAAAAAAGCAACATTTGGGGCCACCGATCGACCCCTCAGGTATTTCGTAAACTTTTTTGTAAAATTCCGTACTCTCTTCATATCATGTGAAGTTGTTGTCAAGAAATTACAAGACCAAATTGGGCAAAAATTAAAAAATAATGTTTTTTCACCAACAAAAAAGGCAACACCATCCAATTAATAAACAAGTGTAAATACTTATTCATCTTTCTGCAATGTTATTTTAAAAAAGTCAAGCCGTAGACTTACAACGAAAACCCGTAGAAGCGGTTGTAAATAAAAAATAAATTTTATCTGAAGTAACTAATACTTTTCAAAATGTTGCTTTTAAGACATTTTAACCCAAAGTTAAATAAATTACTAAAGGTGATTAAAATAGAATTTTTAAATTAAAGGATAATGCTCTTAATTAAATTTAAAACCTGCATTTTTCAAAATAGAAAGAATTGACTACCTCAGTAATGAATGTCGTAAATCAGAATTTTGCACTTGTGAAGAAAAAAGCTTTTATTTTCATATTCAAAATTTCAAGAGTTTACTTTGATGTTAGCAAGAGATATTTTATTTTGCCATTATTTTATGGATTAAGAAGAAATAACTATATCGGAGGTTTAATGAAAATTATTTTATCGCATTTAAATAAAAGGAGAATTCATTAAAAAAATTTTATTGCGAAAGCACAACTATTGCTTAATTAATAAAAAAATGTCTAATTTATATGAACATTTTAAAAAAGTAAAATTCAAAAAATACGATTTACCAGCAAAACATAAAAAATAACAACTTCATAATTTGGGACAATAATAAAAATAAATTAGCTCTAATAATACCAATATAAAATAAATCAAAACAGGGATACTACAAATAATTGTTAAAATTTTTGTACAGCTCGTTTGTTGTTGGCTATATAAACAATAAGATGCCAATCCATGGACAACATTGTGAGATTCGTATTATCAAACTTATTTAAAAAATATTACGTTTTAATTATGCTATGGATTAAAGATTTTCCTGTAATTACGAAGAAACGTTATCTAATTTTGGATTAAAATAAAGACAACATTATCGAAGAATCAATAAATATGCCTCAGCCATTCATTAATTATCAGCATCGAGGACACTTGACAATTAAGTTAATAAATTTTTATTAAAAATTCCAAAATTAGTGCTAAAATTAGACGCTTTAGAAAAATGTAAAAAGCTTTATCTTACCCATGTGCTGTACCTAATATTGTATTTAATTTATATGCCGAATATGCGTAATAATCGAACATAAAAATTATAATATTATAAAGGAAATGTAAAAATAAAGCTAAATCGCCATAACAAAATAAGAAATATTCTATTAAAAGAAAAAAGAATTCAACCAGCTTAATCCACAATTCAAGCTAACGGAGTCAGCCCGATCTGGAAAATATGTAAAATTGAAGTGTTGATTGCTATTTTTACATTGAAAACATAAAAATAAACTTAAAAAAAATAAAAACAAGAATTAAAAAATATAACAGTACAAAGCTATAAAATAAAAGCAGATTTAAACAAGAAACTTTTTCTTAACCAAATTCTCAATATGATAATATGAAAAATTTGTATGAATAAATGAATTATAACAAGCAGAAATTAACGTATATTTCAAAAAGAATTGTTTACAATTTCCTATAGCAAGACGAATGATGAAAAAAGAGTCTTGACCAAGGCATAAAAATTTAAAATGATTTTGAAATGTTTATTCCACAATTTAAAAGCAAAAAATTCAAAATTATTGAATATTCAAATTAAAATTATCAATCGTCTTTAAAATAACATCCAAAAATCTATGCATTTTCTAAATAAAAATTTTCAGCTATTTTACCCGTTAACATACAAAACTTAATATTTATGCCAATAAAAAAAACATTAAAACGTGGGTAATTTGTGCCAAACTTTGACCGTCACATCCGTCGGACTGACATGGGATTGTTTATTGATCGACGTTAGAAACGAAGTTAAGAAGTTCCAAAATTCAGACACTATGCTTCAATAAACGTTCAAGTTTGACAAATAATTGCATTTTCAAATAAAATAAAAATTGAAATTAAATAAGTAAAAATATTAGTTATTATGTTTAAAGATTAATAGCAAATAATCGTTTATCTAACCCAAAAAGCAATAATTAAAAAACAAAATAATATGTTTAAGTCTTGTTAAAAATAGAGAAAAAATTCGATTGATAGATTAATCTGAAAAAAATGATTGATTTGAATCTTCATTTAATATAAAAAGAATGTACTTATCAGACTCACCAATTACTGTTTATGATGTGGACGTAGACAAAAATTTAAAATGAATGGGTTTTCCGATGGATCCTTTGGTTAAATTGAGTGAATAAAATTTTAATTAAAAATGGGTGCAGCAGTGCGAGCTTGGACTTTGCATGCCTTCGCGTCTATTAGATTGAATACTAATCAATTGATAAATTGTATGCTAATGATAAAGTTATCGAAAACATATGAATTCAATTAATTAGTTTGGTAAAAGAAAAAGAGTAAAAAATGATGTTCTTAAACTCGCAACGTCCTATATAATCTTCTGATAGTCCGCTGAGGCTACAATGGCTTTTTTTGCAGGCATCGTACTTAATACACAGTATTGTAAAGACCCAAATTAATTATTTAACAACACGCCGTATTTCTTGAACCAAATTCGAACGGAAATTGCAAATCATCGCGACAGAAGTGGAGGGCTGTTGCTGCAAAGTTGATTTCATCAAAATTAAATTCGAAATTATTCAACTTAATCAATAGTTCTAGACTATCAATTGACTTTTTTTTTCTGTGCACATCACAAAAAAAAACATATTAAAAATTGTTAAACAAATTAATGTTAAATTTTGTTACCTTTATTTTACTAAATTTTGGTAACCCGAACTGTGTAAGTGTCATTCAGGACATGCTCATCACATGAAGCCCTGCAAAAAATCGAGGACTTAAAATACCAAACAGTTCCAAAAGGAAATAAATATGAAATTTACTTGTAATACCAACAATATTTCAAATAAATAAAAAAAAAACATCCCAACTTATCTTATTATTATTAAAATTTTTATATAGAAATAAACCAAAATCCATTAAAAAATAATATGGCAGTCATTTCATATGTAGAAAAAAGAAATAATTTAATTGATATAAAAGAATTTTTTGCAACGTATTTTTTTAGAAAAAAATCTGTAATACGCAAAGAAAGAATGAGAAGACAAAACTCCCGGATTCTAAAAATTATATTTTAAATCAAATAAAAACCTGACCAATTATGTATCTAGTCCCTTATCTGATCTGCTATCATGTCAAAAAATAAACTATTTCGAATAGACAATTTTAAAACGAGAAAAATGCATTGGGGTCTAAAAAATAAATTAAGTGGTGAACGGAAGAAAGCATCTAAGAAATTATTTTGCAAATGTTTGGCATAAATTTTAGGCTTTCATTCACGGAGCTCCTACGCACTTTTTGAAGTGGACGGGAAAATCAAACGCAAATAATCATTTTTGAGCACAAATGAATACGTTGACATAAATGGCATTGTTTCCTTATTTAAACACATTATTCAAAAAAAAATGTTTAAAAAACAATAAATATTTCCATATAATTTAAATAAGTTAAGCCAAAAATGCAGGGCATTAGGCTAAACCAATTATTCTATTGTAAATTATGAATTCAAAGTATCAAAATGTCGAAAAAAAGCTTCCAACTTACAATCTTGAAAACTTATTAAAATTGCATCTATCTACAATATTATAATACATATTGAAAACACCTTTCAACTTAAATTACCTTCTCTTTTAATCACACCTACAACATCATATTATACTACCTAACTATATTGAGAATAGCCCTAAAATATTATTCCATCTGACTATATAAGCACAAAACAAGATTCAGAACTAAAACCAAAATTGCTTGAAACTCCACTATTTATTCTGTTGTGTACCAACAAAAAATAATAAATTTATTTGGAGACAATAAATAACAATAAATGTTGTCAATGCGATGCGGAATATCTAATTTATTACGAATACAGTTTGAAAGTGTAGAGGTAAGTGAGTGAAAACATAGCGTACCAAAAAGGAAGCTGACCTCAAAAATGGAAAAAGTCATTTAATAACAAAAAAATATTTTAAAATAAATAAAATTTATTCAGCACTTTTTAAGCCCTGTGGCAGCAGTGTAAACTCTGATTTACCGTATTTTTGTTATGCTTTTCATAATTTAGGTCAAGGAACTTTAACCAACCATTGATTCGCGTTTGCAAAGGTAATTATAAAAAGGATTTAGAAAAAAATAAAACAAATAAAAGGAACCAAATACAATAAAAAAGAAAAAATCAAACAAATAAAGGAACCAAATACATCAAAAAATGTTGATTTTATCTTTTGTTTTCAATCAATGTTCTAACGAATAAAATTGTCGACAAACATACATTTTACTTAAAATCTTGCGCTGAAAAAATAAAAAATGATTAAATTTCAAGCTATTCTTCAAAATCAATTTAAATACTTTTCCTTTACTTTACTGCAATATTGTAAGTAAGAAGAGCAAAGCCGTAGATTTAAACAATAAGCCGAAGAAATTGTTTAAAAAAAATAACGGAATAATATTAACTTGAAAACAAATCCTTTCAAATCAAAAATTAAATAAATTACAAAAGGAAAAAATTTTAATGACTAAAATGGCGACGATGAACAGAATGACAAGAACAGGAGTGATCTCCCAAAAAATTTGTACGCCGAACGTGTAGATGATTAACTCATCAACCAGATCAAAGAATAGAAATAGTCCTAAAAAAGCAAAAATAGATCAGGAATTTATATTAAAAAAGAAAACCTCTTTGGCATTAATATTACATAATACATTAATAATCTAAAAAATTAAATTTAAAAAAACTTGTCTTTTATATAACTTCACTAAAAATGTAAGTTCAAAAAAATTATAATGTAAATTAATTCAAAAATCAAATAATTTGAATACTCTGGTAAGCTGCTACCTTAAATCTAAAAACGTTAAATACAAAAATTTAATTATTTCATCAAAAGCAAAGAAAGCTAAAGTATACATTTAAATGGTAAACGGCTAATTTACCATTTATTTTTCAATACTACCATTACAATTTGGCATAGTTAAAATTAATCTTTTTAAGCCAATATTTTCATCGACTCAATTGCAAAATATTTATATACAAAAATTGATAGCTCGCATAAACAAAAAATTACCCTTAATTTTAAATGTTTCATTGTAAATTAATTGCTATTTTAATAAAGCGCAAAAATGCTGATGCAACAAATTTACACAGAAAAAGGTATAAAAAGGTATGATGTAAAAATTCTCATTTATAGTAAAAATATTAATTTGCTAAACTAACAGTAAACCAAATAATAAAAGCTCTGATTGATGATATGTATTTTTTTACAATAATAAATAATTAATTAAATTTTATATTTTTTTTGATCGAATATCATATAATGTTAAGTGCTAACCGTTACTCAAATGTTGATTGATTAATTTAAAAAAAGTAACTTAATAAAACTCTTTGAAAAATGCTAAAAATTAAACAAAAACTGGAAATAAATCTAGTTGACATTTGCGTGCAAGAAAACCAACTTAATTTTTAGTAAACTCAAAAACATATTAAAAGCATAAAAGTTGCAACAATTTACTTTATAAGAATGCTAATTGAAAAAATTATGTTACTTGAAACAAAATAAAATGCAGGGCTAAAAACAACACAAAAAATAATTAAACATGACAAACAAGAACTATAAATAAAAACTGAAATTTTAATAAAAATATACAAAATAAAAATTGCATAAATTGGTAACAAAAAAAATTCTGCGATTTAACAAAAAAACCGGAACACCCGCTCCTTAAAAATGCACTGAATGAAGTGGGTTTGGCCATGAATTTGAAAACAAAGAGTTTTTTATTAAAAAAATTAGAAGCTATTGTAATTTTTATTAAATTAAGTGTTTTAAGTTGGATCAAGGTGCGTCCTATTAAATCAAAGAAAAAATTTACTTAACAAAATTTGGTGTAAAATTTTACATACCGCTACTTTGAGTTGAATGACTTAATTTTAAACAAATTAATTATTCGTGTAAATAAATAATTTTAAATATAAATAATAGAATTATACAAAAAAAATCAAATAATTGAACAAAAAGTAACTATATTTTGATAAAAATATATTTTTACCAATAGAAAAGACATATATATATACTTTATTTTTCAGATTACTCGTATCAACTCATTAAAAATTTTTCCTCGGATTCCGAATCCATGTCAAGAAATTTTTAAACAAATTAAAATTAAGAAACAATTAATTGCTTTTTGACGTGCGCATAAAGAAAGTAACTATTTAACTGATAAAAAGCAAATATAACGACGGTTATAGTACATATGTACTTAGGTATTAAAAATAAATTTATACCAAAATAAAGGTATTCAAAACAAATAATTACATTTATTAATAAAATTTACGATTTCTTTTATAATTATAATAACAATAGATAAACAAAGCAACAACTCCATCATAAAAATGAATTCAATCGCCGAATACGTTGACATCTCGGTGAAAAAAACATTATCGTGAGAAAAAGGCAAAATTATTGAACTTATATACAAAATGCGATTGATGACATACTTAAAAAAATTTTAGTATATTGTTACTATGAAAAGATTTTAAGTTCTATGTAAAAATATTTATGGAAAAAAACATCTGTACACAATAAACATATTAAATTTTTCTAATGACCTAATTCGGTAAATAATGATAAATATAACCACAAATGAATAACCAGCATTCTGAGTTAATTAATTAAATTTTAAGGGAAATAATTAAAATTTTTTATAATTTACTGATGAAAAAGCATAAAATTTTAACCTCAAATCGGCGACGTCTCTAACCATGCTACAACACACGCGGAAAATGCCAAGAATTTTTTAAGCAATTAAAATAAAGAAAAATAAATCACAGCGCAATGGATACATATTTACAATTTATTATGCATTATGTTGGTATTAATAAATTAATTATTGAATGTAAAAACTAAATGTAATTATTCATTGGAATTAAAATCCAAATTTAACGAAATATAACAAAGTTAATTTTAAATAAAAATTATATCGCCTTAATGCCATCCCTCATATAAGTACAAAAGTCAACAGGCCACAGGAAAGGGGTACACGACCCGAAACCCAAATATTTAATAAATGTATTATAAAAAAATGCATAATTGGTGACAAAATTAAAAATAACACAGAATTAATTAATCGCAATTATCACAAATTTTATACTATGTAAATATTTTCTAATATTGCAAAATAATAATACTATATCTAAATAGCAGGTAAAAGAAATTTTAGAATTCCAGGTAACGAAAATAAAAAATTACACAAATGTAACACCCGCACCGCAAAAAGTGGTCACGCCGGAAAAAGATTTTTCGCCATGAGTTTCAAAAAAAAAAAAATAAGAGACAGAAAACTTGTTTATTACAAATATTCTTACCAACAAAATTTTATTTTCGTATTAGAAGTTTCTTAATTAAAAAAACATTTAACTTTCTTTCTTTAATATACAATTATAAATACGTGATGACTTTATTTTATTGACAAGCTGCCGTAGTAAAAGATCAAAATAAACCCTCGAAATGGAAAGTATCCAAAAAAAGTCATATATGCACTTTAGCGAAGTAAAAAAATTTAAGAAAACTATGTTTTAACAAGTTTTTTAATTTATTAATTTACAATGCCGGAAGTAACAAATACAAACGAATAAAAACTTACTGAGTCGGATACTAAAATGGTGCCAAATATGTACCCGTCGACAGGGTAAAAGGATTCTTGATATATAATAACTAATTGCTGTGATAAATCGATAAGGAAAAAAAGTTTTAGTTTTAGAGTGACTTGGCTAATAAAATTCAATAAAAAACATTACAGAAATAAAATTGTTTGGTTAAATAAAATGCGATAATAAGGCTCCAAACTACGCTTTAATAATAAACTACGATTAAACAAGAAATTTTAATTTTGCCAAATAAATTTTATAATCATTTAAAAATTAATAAAAGTGTAAACTTAGTTTTTTATGATGTGAATTAAGAAAATGGCAACGAATTCCGATCAAAAAGTTCAAAATTTGCATCTTTCTTAATACAAAACAAATGAATTAGAGCTGAATAAAATGAAATAAAAAGAAAACAAGTAAATAAAAAAATTAAAATTTTGATCAAATACCATGCCAAATTCATAAATAACATAAAAAAGCTAAAAATATTAAAGAATAAGAGTAATATTAAATAATTAAAGTCCGGTTTTTGCCAATAAAATGAAAAACGCTATCCAATAAAATTAATGAAATATAGAAGACTATATATAAGAAACACTAAATCTAATTAAAATAAAAGTAAAAAATTATTAATTATTTTCCGAAAAGGAACGTAAGAAAAAACGCATATCGTATCCGATTTAAACAAAAAATATAACCGGACTTGGAACATGTTAGTTATATTATTATTATTTTGGCAAATTTTAAAACAGAATTATCTAGACATAAATGTTAGTAAAAATATAAAATTCTTTGTGTGGCACTTCTCCAATTTGGCGCTCCCGTCACAGAGCAGGTTTCTTTTTGTTTTGTTTTTCAGGGGAGATCGATTTCAGCGAAAGTGTAAGGAAGTAAAAGAAATTGGTGGTCTTTTGATTCGGTCGGACAAAAAGTGTGAAGTGTAAGAAAGATTCGGTCTGAACTTTCCTGCAAAAAGGGTGTAATTTGGAAAAATTCGGTTGAATTTTCCGTGAGGATCCTCAACATTGTAAAAAAGGAAAGATTCGGTTGAACTTTCTTAATTTGCTCAAAACAAATATTTGATTTTACACTTAAAAAAATATATAAATACAAATACGTTGTTTAAATACTATGCTTAGAAGAATATTGAAATTTATTTTAAATAAAATTGCTAATATAATTTGTGGGGGCCAGATACACATTATTTTATATCGTTATTCAATTTTATGTATAAATAATTAACTAATTCGGTTAGCTAAGATGTACCAAGGTAAAAAAAAGCTATTATGAATTTAATGCCATATTAACCAACAAACCTAACAGTAAACCAATAAACAAAAATACTTACAAATCTTTAATTGAATAAAGATATAGGTATATTCTTATTACCAAAGATATTTAAAAACTAGAAATTATATTACAATAAAAGTATGTGCCAAAAAACTTAATTTTTCAAGTTATTTGTTTCAACAAATTAACAGCATGATAAGACTGCGCATAAGCGTGACTCAAAATATACACTATAATAAATTGCACAATAATTAAAACTTATTTCGCTCGAACCAAAATAATAATAGTGGGAAACGCCAACCCAATTTTTTTCCCTATATATTTCTCTTTTTTCATAGCAATTTTATTGTTTATTTTTTTACTTACAAAAAAACAACAAAATTCTTAAAATAAAAAATAAGGACGTCTTATATAATTTATTGATTAAAAATCTGCCTCATCATGCAACTTTATACTATAAAATTAATATCAGAGATCAGATGAGCGCAAATTTTTTTAAAAATAAATTTATAATGTATGTTAAGGCGATTTTGTGCCCAGCCAAGAATTCAAGGCAGCATGTTGTACCAAAATATAATACAGCCACATAATTTTTTATAGAAATAAACAACCTTGTCCTAATTATAGAAACGCCAGCACAATCTAAAAATTACTTGTGCTGATAATGTTAATCCAGGCAAATGTACAACTAAAGTGAATCAAAAAATAAAAGAATAATTTTACCTATACAACAATTCATCTTTTAAATATTCATTGATTTTTATATTAAAAAAACAAAAACCTTTGCTATTTAATGATATTAAAAATTAATCAATTAATCAAACTTTACTTTGCACAACCGCAGAACGGAACTATCATTTTACATGACGATCCTCATTTGCTCTTATATTTGGCCAGCAAATGTAAAACATAACCTCAAAATAAATAACAAAATATGATATATCAAAAAATCCAAAACTATTTTTTATATTTATTATTCTAATCTCAAATACATTAAATGGTTATGCCAATCTTAAATAGATATATTTTTCTCAAAATTATCACCGATGCTGTGCTTGTTTTATCAGCGTGTTGCCGGGGCACGTCGTGCACAATGGGCTGGAATAGCGACAAAAAGAATCTAAAAAATTCAGAAATAAAAGATTATTGCCAAAGCAAAAATTTAAATGTATCAAATTATTAAAAAAATCAATTTAAAATAAATAAAAATTTAAATTTCACATTTTTCGGATAATAGATCTAAATAAATGTTTGTTTAAATAAAAATACTTGGTAAATAGTAATAGAAAAAAATGCAATAATAAAAGGCAAAAAATCAATAATGATTAGAGCTATATGAATATATACTAATCATCAGGTTGAATAAACATGGTTTTTATTTCCAAATAATAATTAAATGCTTTTTCATTTATTAAAAACTGATTGATCATCCGTCGTAAAGCACCGAAAAAATCTATCATAGAGAAGATTGAAAATAAATTTCAAAAGAATTTTATTTCCAAAAAAATATATAGAGGATCAAAAAATGCAAAATTTTCTTAACGTTTAAAAATACAATTAAACATGTCGGAAAAATCTATACCATTTTAAAGATTTTCGATTTCATATTTTATTAATCATAACAATTCAATGAGACAACTCATTGAAATTAATTTTATTTAACTGTTTTCTCAATGGCGAAAATAATACACACGTCTTTCAAGTAGCTGGAAAGCTGTAGATAAATAATGTGAGAAAATAAATATGGAACAATTTTTTAATAAATTCATAAGAACATATGACTTTGGGGAAACATCAACTTATTATTTTGTTTTCTTTAAATAATATAAACTTAAATTGAAAAAACTTAACAATCAAAAAAAAATTAGGCAAATATGTGTTTATTTTTTAATTTTAGAGTTTTATATTATTATGATACCAGACTAAGGATTAGTTTTTGGTCCTACACAGATACAGCACAACTAAAACATGTATAAATAGTTACTCTATTTTAAAGCGGCACATAAATAATAAAAAAAGCAATGTCAATTACTCCGACATCTACTAAAATTCAATTTTTTTACCGTTATTGAACGAACATTGGCAAACACCAATCCCTGATTTTTTTTTTCAATTTTCACAGCAAGTTCCACCCATGGTACATTCCTTATAATGGGCTTTTCTTTTCTAAAATTCAAAAAGTTACACCAGTGAAAATCGGTTTTTTAGGTTATGGTGTGGTTGATTCCACCCAATTTATTACCTGAATATATTTAAATATATGTATACATAGTTGATGGAGTACACTTTAAGCAAATTGTCAAAATGGTCAAGTAGTTGTTTATGATTAAAAACTAAGAAAAAATTAATTAAAAATGACATAAATAAGGTCGAAATATTTTATCATCGATTTCGTTTTCATATTTTTAAACGCGAACAACAAATACTTATTTCTTCAAAAATAAACTTTTATTGCCGAGAGAAATATATGGCCAAATTGTATAATAATTTTTTAGAGTTTAATTCTTTATCTGAAATTCATTCCAACGATATGTAAAAGAAGCAAAACAAAATTAGGTTAACAATTTTAATTATTCCATTTGCTAAAGCAAGACAATTTGTTATTTTTGAACCTTTTCGCCGGAAAAAAAACATTTGCTTTAGGTGGAAAAAAATGATTTAATATGTTCAGATAAATTCTTGAAGATTATTGGAAAGCGAGATCCCTAAATGGCCTTTTTCAATTGTTGGCGCTTCACAACGACGCTAAACTTTTAATATTTTTAAATCTACATGCTTCACACTTTTTGTTTTTGAAATTGTTTCTCTTGGTTTTTACGGCCTCCCCCCCCCCCCCCCCCCCCTCACGCCCTTCTGCCTGAAGGAGAAGAAGTTGTGGAAATCCCAATAAAAATTGATTTGTATCTTTATTTAAACGCAAATAAAAAATGAATCAAAAAGGCAAATTGCCAGAATCAGCACATAATATCTGCTAGACAATTTATGAAAGTAAACAAACATTTGGACTACCATTTCGCACTCGCTGATTGATAATTTTGGTAATGCCATTCATAAAGTTGGCATAAATATTGTCATTTTGGATAGAATTAGGAGTTCGTATTGGGTCGAAATGAATGCTGATTGGTGACCCATAAAACCCCTGTTAACACGTTTTTATTATGAAAAACAAAAATATTTTTATGGGGTGTATGCTGATTTATGTTGCCATTAATACGACAAATTTCAAATTAACAATTAATCTATTTCATACATCAGTTAATAAAACAATATTACAAAAGCCAACACATAATGATTTTTGGCATTCTTTAATAGATAGAAATGCGACAAGAAATTATCAACATTTTATAATACAATACTTTTACTGGAAAATCGCTACGCTTACATAAAATAGCACACTAAAAAAACGTCGGTATACCAAACAAATTTAGTGTTTTAAATTAAAAAAAGGTATCCTAATTGTGGAGATCACTTTTTTAGTCTCGCTTTACAAGGACTATTTTCCAATATATCTTGAGTGGCTTCAATTTGAGAAAAACTTAAAATCGATATGGTTTTTATATAATATTATGGGGGGGGGGGGAATTAGAGGCTAATAATAATAAAAAAGCTAACTGATGATCACCTAGTTGACAAATGAAATTTGTTCACTATAGGCATAGCTAAAAAATCCAATAAAAATTTGAATTTGAACGGCAGACATTTTTCCCACCCGAGAAAACAAAGCACAGTCATTCTTGTACCATCTTACTCATTAATCAACAAACGAACTGTGGCGCACCATTTATTTACCGAGCAAACAAAACAATTATTTAAAAAAAAATAATTTTAAGATAAAAGGCGAAGAATTTATCTTAAAATATATGCAAATTATAAAACACAAAAAACGCCGAAGGAGTCAAAAATCACAGTCCAAAAAGCAAAAAAAAAAAACAACAAAATAATGATATCAGCCCGCACGCCCTCCTCATTTCTCAAAGTCCCAGCTAAATAAATTAAATCCTATTTACCAAAATAAATCGGCATTGAAAATTTACCCAAATTAAATTGGCATAAATTCTTGTAAAAATTACATGAACAACTTATATAGCATTGAAATTTAACCAAAATTAATTTGGAATGAAAATTTACCAAAATGTATCAAATAAACTTGGCATCAGAAATGTATCAACATAAATTTAGAATAAAATTTATGTCAATTATTTTGCATGAATTTTTACTTAATTGGCATAATTTACTTTCATCATTTTACCTCCTGCTGGAATGCCTGCTTGGACTACTCCGAATGATATGGATTTTGGGCTATTTATCTCAACTCACTGAATTTTGAAATTTTTTGAATTTAAGCGATCTAGCATCAACCACCCACCAACATAAGTTGTTTTCTCTATCAAATACATTATAAAGATAAGAATATAGAAAAATGAAATATTGAATAGCTTTAATTAGGCAATTAATTAATGAAATAAAAAATATTATTTTTCGGCAATATTATAGGTAGTTTTAAAAATCAAATTTAAATAAACAAAAAAATTAATAGTTGAAAAATAATTAGAAAATAAAATCGATGCTTGAGGAGGATAAGGCGCACGGATTGAGAATGAACATAGCCAAAGTGATGGCTAAATAAGAAAGATGCGATGGGATGGATTCAATTCACTAAATGGACAAGAAGTTATAGACAGACATGGGACTGATTTGATCCAGAGTTTGGCTGACGGCAATGGACCGCCATTTTATCAATATGAGCGAAATGAAACATATCTCTGTTCGAAAAATTCGAAATAAAATTGAAACCGGATTTTTTAATGGCCTTTAAATTTACTGAAATTTTTTGAAATTTGTCCAAACAAAAACAAAAATATAATATGGCTTCACCGTAAACACATAATCACACTCAACATGAATTATTAAAATATGGCACAATAAAATGATCAAAGCCCATTAATTAATTCTGCGCATAATAAAAAATTTTGAAATGGGATTAGAAAAGACACTTTGTTCAGAATTTAAATAACAATTGCAACATTTTAAAATTAAATAAGTTAAACAATGAAGATAAAACTGTAAATTTACCTTACCTTAATCCAATAAAAAAAATTATTAAAAATAATGACTGTTTGTTATTGTTCATCAAAATTCTGCCCTTTAATCTAGAACAACGATTTATATAGGTTCTTGAAGTAATCAAAAACGTTTTCAAGATTTCGAGATCCACGACCCTGGGATAATGGTCAACGGATGCAAGCAAAACATAGAAAAAACAACTCAACGCATGAATTACAGAAACAACGCGCAACAAAATAATTACATTAAAATATATGCGACTACGTAATGAATTGAACAATTGATGCTATCCATGTCGAGAAAGCACCTTATTTTATTTACATCAAAATATATTTACTTTAAACTTATGTAACGCACTTGTGATCAAACAAAGTGTTGAAATAAGAAATATTTATAGAGACCCCTAAAAGGTTGCTGATTGACCAAATATAAAGAAGAACAACTCAACGCATGAATTACAGAAACAACGCGCAACAAAATAATTACATTAAAATATATGCGACTACGTAATGAATTGAACAATTGATGCTAT
>JAKKIK010000502.1:0-29458 GCA_024500135.1 Heterodera carotae | reverse complement strand
TTCAAGGTTGTGTACGATAATCTCAATAATATCCAATTAGGTTCCTATAATCGTTCTGAAGGACGAGGAGCGCTTCATGCAAGATAGAATTTATTGATCTGATTCAAATCCGACTGTTGAGCAGATAATAACACTTTTACGGGCGGTACATTATCGACGGCTTGAAACAATTTCGATCATTGGGATGACTAACAGCTTTAGCCCGTACATTTATAAGCCTGACAAAGGAAATAAAAAATTAACAAAAATTATTTGATTTGATTATGTTTATGAATGTTTTTTTTCGGATTTGGGCCGCATAATTCGGGCCGCATAATTCGGGCCGCATATTTCGGGCCGCATAATTCGGGCCGCATATTTCGGGCCGCATAATTCGGGCCGCATATTTTGGGCCGCAAGTTGCGGTTAGCCCCGGCACCGCCTCTTTTTACTAATTTCCCTTAAGAAAAGACGCTTAAATTTTGAAAATTTTACCGGCGGTGCCTACCGGCACGGCCGGAAAAATTCCGTATACAGAAAAGTTGCTTCGAAAAAATGTCTAGAAAAATGATAAACAATTAACGGATTTGCGGAAAAATTGAGCAAAAAATTTTTTTTTTAACAACAGCAATGAACTGGGAAAATTTTCGGCTTTCGCTTTCGGTTTCGGTTCCGGTTTTTTCGGGTTTTTTGGCTTTCGGTTTCGGTTTTCGGGTCTGACTTTCGGTTTCGGTTTCGGGTTTCGGGTTTTTTCGCTTTCGGTGAAGCACTAATATATGTATTAGGTACCACAAAACCGTTCATTTTTCGATTTAAAAATCAATTATGGAAGTTTTTGACACCCAAACTTTTTTATCTATTCGACTTTCGGATTCATTGTATAATACCTTCTGACGTTTGGCAGGAATTTTTGAAGAAATTGATTAGTTTAAGATAAAAATAATGAATTTATTTTCAGTGATCATTCGTTAGAATCTTATTTGTTAGGGGAAATTGTGGGAAGAAAAATTTAGTTGATCGGGAAATAGCCGCCCACCCTTCATTTGCTGCCCACCCTCCAATTGCCGACCACCCTAGAGGGGGTATTAAAAATAGCCGCCCATGGGCGGCTATTAGAGAAAATACGGTGAGGGACATTGACCACTGCTGCTGGCAGAGTTCGGCCACAGCGCTTGCGGCGCTTTGAGCGCAAATTATGACTTTGGTATGCCGATTCCACCAATTTTTGAATTAACTTTTTTGGGTCCACCGTGGGCAGTGAGTGGCAATGTTTTGCACAATCTTAAGATAACTCATTTCGTTTGCACTGGGAAGCCTTTTTTTTACAATCAATGGCAATTGATTCAAAACATTATTTTTAAAAATTAATAATAAAAGAAGTTCCAATAATTCAATTCTTTGGTTCGCCGGCGCCGTTGATGAGAGTTTCTTCCATTACTTTTGTTTTTTTTTGTTTTAGGTACATTGTTAGAAAAAACCACGTTTTAAATCTTAATTTTTCAGATAAAAAAAAATTAAAAATCACAATAGTTTTGTCAAGAAAATGGAGGAGTTCCAAAATAAATGTCAATAGCTTAAGATAGAGTTGCTCTCAGGAAGATCACAAATTAGCATTCAGCCCCGATCGCCGATCCCAGACCTATCCGGAATTAGAGGTGACTAGGCAAATTGGTGATTTTATTTTCTCAAATCCAAAAAGGGAACTGTCAAATTGAAGGATGAAAGTTGCGATTTGGAACGAAAGCACGATGGGCATACGGGAACAAATTTAATGAAATGCCATCTCGAGAAAAAGAACCCGAGAAATACCAGCAAAATTTTGGCATCAAAAAAGAAGAGTGAAGCTTAAGCGACGAATCAGAAAGATCTTGAACAGAGTTTAAGTTCAGGACTTTTTTCTTTTGGGATTTCAATGGTGAAGCGTATGAAGGTATTTCGAGTTTCGGTTTTGTTTCGAAAAATATCCTCGGGTGTCGGGCAACAACATTAGTCTGTATCATTCACTGTCCGGGCTCCCGCGCTTTGCGTGATTTGTGCCCGCTGCAATTGGCCACCCAACGATTATGTACAATCTTAGCAAATGCCACTCAATAATTAATTTTGGCGTATTTTTAGTTTTATTTCCAATTATACTTTTATGCATTCTACATTTAGAATTAAAAAAAAAACACTTATTCCCAACTTACGAATGAGTGAATCATATCACACAATACATTGCCCCGTTTCGTACAACAAATTAACATTGCTATGATCAAATATGACTGGGGTGGCTGGTGAAAATATAAATTTGCTCATCATCGCCACCCCCAACAGCAGCAGCAAGCATCAAATCAAAATATTGGATCGGATTTAATTTGATAGTTAATTTAAAATTAAATTCATACAACTGACCAAATATAACGTAAAATTAAATTGTCAAGATAAAAGGAAAATTATTTAAGGTATGCAAAAAGGAGAAGCATTATTTCTCGTCCTTTCCATCTTTGCCCATTTGAGCGAGAATCTTTGGGGTAATTATTATTTTGTCCATTAATAAATCAATGGATGTGACTAATGAATTGCGCAGTCCGTATGCGCAATTCTGTGTGGCCGCAATTTGCACATCGGGTTAGCAGAAATAATGTTTCACATCGAAAATTCCCGAAACCACAAGAGTTGGCATCGAAAACCGAGACTTAGCAGCCTCGAGATCGCATCCAAGACCCATCAAAAGAATATTTTGATCATTTTAATTCTGCTAAACAAGGGAAAAACATTCAGATGATATCGTAAACTATGGGACAATTGAGTGGAGATGCGCTGCTGGGCAAAATCGGGAGGAATGTGTCCATGAAGCCAAAATGATGATGCTGAGAGGAAATGTGAAGAATGCTTCGTGCGCATGCCATTATGGCGCAAAGGAACAAGACTACGGAAATGCAATTTTTGTGCTTCCGCCACCGCAAAATCCGGGCGGGAGGTTATGTTCTGTATGGTATGCAGAAGATTTTCAGTGTGGCCACTTTTTCGGTTATAACTTTTTTTCTTTGCGTGGGGGGGGGGGGGGGAATTGGAAACACTTTCAGAAAAGCAAATTTTGCAGGGGTCGCAAATGTGAGAGGAGTCGCAACCATTTAACCGAACCCCGAAACTGAGACTAGGTCCGACTTTCACAGTGTTCCAAAACATAAATTATCGTTATTATTCCATAATAATATTTATTTATTGTTTGAAGCACAGCTATGCAAAAGTGGGAAAGCAGCCGGAGATGTAATTGCGCCTTGCCCTAGAGGGAACAAATATTGCGTAGCGATAAACTGCTCAAAAGATGGTAATAATTGTTTACGGAATAATGGGCAAATGAATTTTAGGTAATGGTTTATAACTATCTCAATATTTATCGGTATGCGCACTATTTTGGGTATACACCTACATACAGGGCTGGACCAAATCAAAAAATAAAAAGCGTCCTGAGACCTTTTTCCGGAACTAATGTGAAGCGAAAATTTTTTGAAAAAAACTGATCAGATTTTGTTAAAAAATTCATCATTTTTAATAAAAATTGTATCTGGTCTTGAACAAATTAAACAGGGGTAGCATAGGTAAATCCCGATCCCACTGGAGAACGGGGAGGGGGCCCATCAGTGCCTTAGGCGCCGACGGGAAAATTTTTACTTTTTAACAAATTGTTAAGCAAAATTACCACAAATTGCACTAAAAACATCCTAATTTTCCTTGATAAGTCGCAAATGCACTGCAAATTATGTGGATGCAGGCGGTGCTGATAGGCGCTGCCGGGAAAATTTTGAGAATTTAACCTTTGCGACCTGAACCAAGCCCTGGTATATATTAACACATTTCGGTATTGCATCCGATTTGAAAATCACCCGATTCTGAGTTTTCGCCTTTTACCTTTCGTATCTTTCGCCTTTTTTGGACCTTTCGCTTCTTAATCAAAAAAAGAGAAAGTTCATAGCGGTAGTGGGACTAAACGTGCCTTAAATATGCAGTGGTAAGAATGGAGATCTGAGTGTAATATTTGAAGGAGAATTTAATCCGAATAAATAAAAATGAAGAATGGCTGATTGGTCTGTGCTATTGTATTTTCTCTGTGTTATTTGTGGTCTGGGTTCGAATCCCGCTATTTGTAATTTTATTTTATTACATTTTATATATTTTGAGGTTTATTTAGGAGATTTAATTAAATTAGCAGCATCCGATAAGGTTTTAGATTAAAAAAAAGGATTTATGCGATTTATTGGTCATTTTTGGACAAATTTTCTTAATAAATCATCCCATCTCTGGTATATATCTGTACTGATATCGTGATGAACATAGCAGTTCTTGGGCGCTAGAAAAAAATTGTTTTGAATACTATTTTTACAGGCGAATACTTTTACGAGGGGTGGATATGTGTGAGAAGCAATGACTGTCGCACAACTGAAGCCGAATTTTCCGCACGCCCCGGAATCGTAAAAAATGTAACATGCCAATGTGTTTTTGCTGAAAAGGGCGTCTCAATGTCAAATCTGCTGGTTCCGATGTGGAAGATGCCGATTGAGACCGAAAAACCGATTGCGACCGAGCAATCAATTGCGACCGACGAGTCATCGACTTCATAAGTTTTAACAAGCACAAATACCTAAGTGTCCATTTAGCTACAAAAAAACCAAAAATAGTGAGTTACAAAAAACCCCCTAAAAATAAATTTGAAAACTGGGGCCTGGTAGTAAAGTTGCGTCAACAATTGGCATAGTCACTAATAAGGTTCAACGGGATCCCGGTACTAATACTGGTTTTTTTGCTACCATGTTTTCTACCGGGTTTTGACTGATTTACCGGACAGGCAAAAATGATAATTTTTGCATTTGAATTTAACGCTTTTTATAACACCTTTATAGTACAGAACATAATATTTATTTTTATACTGTTTTTACAGCAAGCCTTAACAGCATCCGTTCCAGTGGTGCAATTCATTTTGCTCTGCCTGTTATCATTACATTGGTGGTAATAAATACAATTTTCTTTCAATAAACATCCCAATTAATTGCTTAAATTTTCAAGGAATTACGGCATCGTCTATTCGTCCCATTGTCTTGCGCTGCTTATTTTCAGCTTAGGTACTAATTAGGTAAAATGTGATGAGGGATAACAGAAAATGACACTTTCCGAAATCCGGCAAATCTTTGGATTTCTTATCTTCCCTATGACATATTTGTTGTCAAAACTTTCCAACAATGTGCAGAGCTCCATTCTCTGTTTGCAATAGTGCTCAAATTTGTCAATTACTTAATTTAATCAACGCTAACTTTGCACTATTTAAGCTGGCTATTGTCTGGTGATGGATGGTTCAGTTCAAAAAGATGAAATTGAGCGACGAAAAAAAAATCATCAAATAATTTACATACGTTTATTAATCAACGATTCATTAATTTAAAATCTAAACATAATTTGGCTCTTATACAGTTTAACCCCCATAAAAAAATTTTTGTTTTTAATGATAAAAAATGTTTCCAGGGGTTTTCGGGGTCTCTGATCACGAATACAACATCCATTTCGCCCAATTCCGAACCCCGAGTTCGAACAAAAATTTGAAAGTCCCAATTTAAAAAAAATTCACATTTATTGCCAAAAATCAATTCAAATACACGAAATGGCCATTCATTATTGTGATTTAAAGCTATGAATAATCAGAACTTAGAACAACTTAAAAAAGCAGATAAAATAAAAAGAAGAAAAACTGGAAATAATCTAACTATGCTTACAGAAGAGAGTTTTCAATGCGAAAAAATTGTTTGATGACTCACAAATTGTTAAGGCCAAAAAATTTACAAAGACAACGACTTTTTCAGAAAAACAATCATGGAATAATCTCGACAGATTCAAAAAAAAGAAAAAGCCATTTTAATTCCCCCCCACCTGTACGCTCAGCAGATTGGCCATTTGTTATGTTGGTATATGTATTGTGTGAGGTGAATAGTATGGAGAATGCTGTAACAACAGATGAGTGATTTGATTGGGCAATTCACTGCAAAATATAAATACCTATATATTTTTTTAATACATATATCAGAGTTGGGACAACTCTCGTCTTTTGGGGACTCTCGCCGAACTCTGGACAATTCACACCCCTGGATATGTATGTACATATGTTTAATGTTGTTTAGTTGCTTTAAGGATATTAATTTATATAATTAGTATTGGTTTTTGTACTAATGTGATACCACGTTTTCCGGCTGCCGGATCTTTTTTTCCATTTTAAGCATCGCTTTAACATAAATGAATAAACTCTGGTTTTTAGTTTACGCTTAGCCAATCATTTTTTTATAAAGAATTGCCATTTATATATACGAAGAAAAAAAGTTGGGGACGTTTTGAACAAACATGTTACCTGCTTAACTTTACCAGCAGTACATGTTCCGCCGGTTCCATGAGAATTCGAAAATTTTTCAAAGTAACTGGACTCACAAACTCTGATTGGACTCATAAAAAGTGAATTGGACTCATAAAAGTCGATTGGACTCATAAAGTGCAATAGGGCCGAAAAAATTATTACTGAATTTTGGCAATGAAAATGTGTCAAATTAATTTTACCACTTTTGGCCTGAAACTTTGCATTAGACATGTTAACGTCCCTTTCGCCAATGAAGCACGGTTCACATTCGTAGCTTACATCCACATGAATTCTCCCGTATTCTCGCCTCGAACATTTGTCCGCATCGGATTCATCGGTGCAACCCCAATAAGTTAAGAAGTATTCCGGATTTCTGAATATTTTTTCAATATCAAAATAAATTAATTAGCTAAGGAGAAATCCACATTTTTTCGGAGCCTGGAGTACATTTTTACTTGCTTTAAAAAGCTTCTATAGAATGATTTCTCATTTTTACATATTTCTATGAGAAAACATTGACAAAAATAATGTAAAAATGGGAAAATATTCCCATAAAAGTCATTGTATTGTTGCATCTCGGCGGTCGCGGACAAAAATATCGTGGACAAAAAAAACACCCTCCATACCAGTTATGGGCTTCGCTTTCGAATATTTCGCTTTTTTTGGAACTTATACTTTCGCTTTTTGCATTTCGCTTTTTGGGCCAAAAACGAAAAATGCGAAATTACAGCCCTAAGAAGGAACTGTTTAAATTTTTTTTGTGAAGAATCTTTTTGTTGGAATAAATTTCAGAATTAGTTAAATACGTTTATTTAAATTCTGACTTAAAAAACTAAAAAAAAATGGTACAGGATTTTCTTTTCCATTCATTATCTATCTACATAGTTTTGAAATAAATATGAGCATAAATATGTAAAAAATTTCCCAAGTATACACAAAAAAAAACCTGAAAAAATGTACTAGTATATATAATTGAAAATTAGGGTGAAACTTAATAAAAAATTTTCTATAATTGTAGTTTTAAATTTTACAACCCAAAATTTAAAAAATACACTGAATTTAATTTTAAAAAATATTATAATCTATCTCTTGAATTTTAATTGAGGCAAAAGGTGATTTTAGGGAGCATTTTTAAAAATTGATAAATAGGTTTTAGGGGGGTACCTTTTTCGATTTATTGCATTTTTGTTCATGAGTTTTTTTGGAAACCTGAAAACATTTATCAAAAATCCCGAAATAGGTATCAAAAATATTGCAGACAATTCCGGTCCAAATTTTTTTAATACTATCCTGATGAAGGTATAATTAGAGGTAATACAGAATTTTTCACAAAATATGAAAATTAAAAAGGGTTTAACTGATTTAAGCAATTTAAATTTAAAACACATGATAATGTCATTTAAATCAATTTACGGTATTTTTTTTCATTAGGACTTCTGAAGCGTCGACACTCCGGCATTCGGTTAAATCAGCATCATATACGACCTGAAATATTATGTATTACAGTATTTCCTTTATTATTGTCCCCTATAATAAAGCCCGAGCTATATTAGAGCCCCGTTTTTGGGGTGGTTGCAAAATAGGGCTTCCCCTTTTTATCAGCAGAGCCCACTCCCCGCTTTGTTTATTTCCCCAATCGTACCTTCACATTTACGATTGGCCACGCTGCACTCGCCAAGAAGCTAAATTTAAAAATTTTTTCTTGAGAAATTTCATTTAACCGTATTTTATCTAATATAACCCTTGCGTCCATTTTTCTTTTATTTTAGGGGAGGCTGGCTCTATTTCAGGGTGCTCTATATTCATAATAATGCCTCAATGTTGAAATTTTTTTAATTGATAAGTAATATTTTGTATTTATCAGATATACATCAGGGATTGAATCGGATTCCGGATGCCGGATTTACGGAATTTTTGACTGAAATTTTACACAGAACTTCATTTTTTAGTACAATTATAGTCCTCTCGCTATAATCTATACCTACGCCTTTATAATTATTTAAAAAAATTAACACATTTAATTATGCAAAATTTGAGAATTTTAAAAATCGGTTTTATTGATTAAAAAAATACGGATTCCGGATTTTCCGAAATTCCGGACATTTTTGGGGTCCGGAATTCCGTTCCGGGCCTTTTTATTGGTCAGAATTCCGGACTTTCATTTCTGGAATCCAGTTTTTTGTTTATAATATTTAGGATTTAAAAATTCAGAGTGGGCCTTTGTTTCAGGGGGGCTCTATTTCAAAGGAAGCTCTCTATTCAAACCTCCCTAGGTATTTAGGAGGCCTTAATTTAGGAAATTGCGTTATTAACATTTAATGCCTTAAAAATTAAAAAAATATTTTCCCTACCTTTTCACAGCGGATATCTAAATTCGAAAAAAATGATATGCCAAAGAAAATGCATTCCAATCAAATTCTAAACATATTCAACAAAAAATCACCTTCAGGCTCCATCGGATTGTAAGGTGGAGAGTTTCGCTTTTGAATTTTCACCGGACGAGCGGCGATTTCAGCCCTTTTTTTCTGCGGGTCAACTGAAAAAATTGAATGGCTAAGGAATGGTGTTAAATAAGAAAAAGTTTATTAAGTGCACATTAAGAATAATAATCACCGGACCTTGACATTCACGTAAATTCTTGTTGCAAAGGTCGAGATACTAAAATACCAAATAAAACTTCGTAATCGTCACTTATAAAAAGATCATAGAGTACCTAATCTAAAAATGATTAAACTATCTTTTTGTTGGGTCTTTAAAATTGCAGTTGGTAAATTTTAGAATTAAATTAAAGGAATTTTTCCTACCTTTTCACACTGGGCGAGATGCGTCAAGAGCTTTAAAAATGATTTATTTTACTAATTTTAGTTTATTTTTTTCAATATTTATTGAATTTCACACCAAGTTTCTCCTTGACTCTGATTGGACGACCTGTTCCTTGGCCCCTTTTTAATAGAATGACCGGGGGCTCTATTTAAGAAATTTTTCGCCAAAAAGTCAAGTTTTCATGAAAATTATTTTATTACTCCTTATTGGGGGCCTCTTCCCCGAACCCCGGACCTGTGACGTTCACCGACATGCAATCCCCGATGATGGCCAATCCCCGACATTAATTGCCCCCGAAAGGGTCGGGGAGGAACCCATTTTAAAACTAAATTATTAATGATACTTCAGCTTGATGCACAAAAATAGACAACGATAGCACAAACATCGCCAAAATGTGTGAATACAAAAACATTTTTACGTTTTTGGATATAATAAGAAATAAAGTGTGGGAATTTCATAAATTTATCATAAATTTAAGCCTATTTATATGTATAGGCTGATAAATATGTTTTTAAAAAAAGATTGATGTGAAAAATAAATTACATTCAAATTATTTGTTAGCGGCCTTTTCGCTTTTATTTTAAAACAAATAAATAAACGTCTTTATTAAGATTATGGAAAGTTTTTTGTGCGGAATATTAATTGGAGCAATCATAAAATAATAAAAACTAAATGATCATAATTAGAGCTGGCAAAAAATATGGGCGTAAAATCGGCAAAGCCATTTAAATAGGTTATAAATTTTGTATTAAATATGAACATACATATATGGAGAAATAGCTTTTTAAAAGATAAAATTCAAACGTCCATATTTAGTTCTTGTCTTAGTCAAAAACCTCAAAAAACTTGTATCCATGCTTCTTTCCATTTTTCATCCTTCCGATCCCGATTTGCTCAACAAAATGAGAAATATGCAGAATAATATTGTTTAGACAATTTTTTTCCTTATTTTAACGCATTTTTTTTAATGCCGCCTTTTAGAGTGCAAAAATATTACATAATGAAGTTAAATTTTCCACGTAAATTTGATGTTTTTTGGCTCTGATCTACAGTAGATCACGTGGTGGGGCAGGCGGTGCCGATAGGCGCCGCCGGGGAAAATTTTTCATAATTTAGCTGGATTTATTAAGAGAATTTGTCCAAAAATGACCAATAAATCTCATAAATTCTATTTTTTAAATATAAAATCTTAATGGATTATGCTATTTTCATTTAAATCTCAAAAAATTAAAAAAAATCGAAATGAAATGAAAAAATTTCTACATTTACTGACTTGTTTAAAAAAAGATAAAAGTAATAAAAGAATCTGTAATTGCGGGACTCGAACCCAGACCACAAATACAATTGTGACAATAAAATAAACCAATCGGCCATTCTTCATTTTTATTTATTTCGAAAATAAATTCTCTTTTAACTTTTACGCTCAGCAGATCTCCATTCTTACCACTGCATATTTTGACCTGCTTAATCCCACTACCGCTAGGAACTTTCGCTTTTTGCTCAAAAAGCGAAAAGCGAAAGGCCCAAAAAAAGCGAAAGATACGAAAGGTGAAAGGCGAAAGTTCGGCCCATCCCTGCTTTACACGTTCTATGATTTTATCATTGCCAATTCATCAGAATTACATAAGTGTTTTGCAATGGCATAGAAAACTGCAAAAATTTGACACAATTGATTTGGTTTTTCGCTTGAAGACCTTTTTCGGAATTTTCGCTGGGGGACATTTTATCCGGATGGACGGACAAAATGACATTTTATTTCTGCACGAAAAGGATGCGAAAGCGTTGAATGTCGTTGAACGCGTACAAGCTGATCATTGCATAACCGTTGGGTGCGGTGATGCTCAACGTTTTGTTGGGGCCGCCCAAATCATTTTGGCAGCACAAACTGTGATGGACCATAGAGATTACAGTAAACTTGTTTAGTTGCTACCCTGTACATCATCATACCCAAGGGTGTATACCAGGGATGGAACCGGATTTCGGATTCCGGACCTTTTGGGGTCCGGAATTCCGGATTCTGGACCTTTTTCAAAAAATTCCGGATTTTTCCGGAATTTTTAATAGTACCCCGGGGGTACTATTAGGGGGAAATATAGAATTTTTCCAAAAATAGGTTGAAATTTAAGCGATTTTTGACTGAATATTGGCCAAAAACCTGCATTTTTAGTACAATATTGATAAAAAAAGGCTTAAAAAAGTTCTTTCGATCTAATAAATACGAATATATAATTTTAAAAAACAATAGACAAAAAATTAACATTTTAAAAAAGTAAGGCAAATTTGGGAAATTTTTTAAGAATTATCGATTTTATTGATTGAAAAAAATTCTGGATTTTCCGGAATTTCTTTTTTTTGGGGGGGGGAAGTCCGGAATTCCGGACCCGAAACTCGCAACCCGAAACCGAAAGCCAAAAACCCCAAAAACCGAAACCGAAATTTCGGCCGCGTCACTAGTGCATACCCATGATGATGATATCTACCGTACTCCCGTGTCGCCCCTCTTCGCGCTCGTCCGGATTTCCGTGTTACCCACTTCGCACCCATCAGAACACACATTGCCGACCTCCTGCACTTCGATGTAGATTGTCTTACCCGAGTCTCCAACAATATTCCAATGGCAATGAGCATAGTCGGCCCTTTCATTCATCGTGGTGGAACCAATTTGGCCGTATAACTAAGGATTATTCAAATGCGTTAAGCGCCGTGTTAGCTTGGTGTAAGCGCGTTGTTGCATTTCCGTTCAGAATGAAAATATGCCCAAGAGCAACAGAGAAATTAGTAAAATTATTCAAATTTATTTTATTGACATCGGGCTTGTCGACGTTAGACTTTTGGTCACAAACTTCTGTCCAGTAGGACTGTGCCCTGATGTTTGTGCCATTGCACGTGTTCGGCACACCGATTGGCGCGTGCCCTTGCACTTGGGTTTGCTCGCATTTTGTACCCGCGTAGCCTGGCGGGCAAATGCAAGTCGAACAGTTGTTTGGGTTCTGGAAGCCGTCGTTGTAGCAGATGGTTTCCGTTTGGCATTTAACTGCAACTCACCAACTTTTTAAAAAGGTCTAAAATCCAAGAATTCTGGACAAAAAGGCACGGAATCAGTTACATCACTGAATTCGTCGATTCATTTAACACAAACGCTTTAATAAATTTTCGGATTATTAATTTTGTGCCGCCCAAAAAATGACTTTTAACTTTTGCAAATGTGACTATTCAATTCACCTGAGTTCCGGCTTGATCTCGAGTCCAACTCATTGAAGGTCAGCCCGCAGTAATGCATGTTCATCATTTTGTAATCGCTGTGACTGGGCCCAAATCGCTGTCCGATCGTGTGCAGATACATGTGGCCCGCTTTTGGCACCAATGTTGACTCGTTATTTATGGAGAATGCACCTGAACAAATAAATGCCACAAGCTTTTTTGAAAAAATCGATCAGTGCTGGGATCGATAATCGTGAAAAATATCGACTCAAAAGTTTATGATTTGTCGGTCAAATATTGGTTATAATTCTGGACACATACGTGCATGGTAATGCATCACGGAGCCCAAGTCGTACGCAATCCCATAATTGTTGTTTTCAATGCTCGTACGCTTGTCGTAATTGTACGCGTTTTCCTTGTCGGCGTTGTCAATATGCACCTCCAAAAAGTCGTCCCTGTCGTAGCGCGACTGTTCGTGGAAAAAGCCCAGCGAATGACCGATTTCATGTGCAATTATTCCGAGCTAATAAAAAATAGCGAATTAATAGATTTTTAAAGATCTCAATTTGGCATGTTTTTTATCGTATAATTTCATGAAAGAGGCAAATAATGCCGGGAATTTGCCCGGTTTTGGGGATTCGAACCTGCCCAGTTTTTGCCTGGTATTCGGTTTTTGGCCTGATTTTCCTGGTTTTTTACTCCTTGCCGAAGAATTGCTAGGCTTCTGGGGCTTTCAGTCTCGTTTCTCTGGCTTTTTGGGCCTCGGTTCGTTTCGACTTCGTGAAACCCTTACTTACCAGATCACAATCCTGCCCAAGCCACAATTCTTGGTAGGTCGTTGAAGTTTTTCTTCCCAACCAGGACTCGCAGCCCTTTTCCTTACTGTTGACAAAGTGAACACGGGGTGACGCTTTCGAACACTCGAACATGTACAGGCAAGTGTTGTTGTACCATAGCGCAATGGCATCGTAGATGTTCTCCTTCAGCTGGTCGGCTTAATGCTAATTATTTACCTATTTCGGAACCCCCTATCAAATAGCTCTCCCTAAAAATATGGATCCTTCTGAAAAAACGTACTTTTTTTTTGGTAAAAAAGGATTTTGGAATAAAAATTGACCAAAACCTTGTAGCAATAATCACCAAACATACAAATGCTGCTGTCGAAGCTGAACGGGTAATGCAGTGATGGCCATTTGCTGTCCGGAAAATGGACTGTGTTCATTGCCGCCCCGCGCCGCTTTCGACCGCCGGAGGCGACTGCATCAGAAGAAGCATTGGATATCGCCGTAGATTGTTGTCCTTGTTCTTCATCATCATCATCATCATCATCGTTTCCGGCAAACAAGATATTAGCTTGTTCCAGCGTCAGTTGGATGTCTCCCTGGTAGAGATGCTGAGAATCCGCGCTGTTTGCATTTATCTCGGCAATGGACAATGTCGGCACTCGCTTCTCCTCCGGAAGCAAAGCCCGGGCGTCTTTTTGCTCCTTCATCCTTTGCTGATACTTTTCGTCCTTCTCCAACTTCTTGGCTTGCTTCTCCAGCTTCTTCTTCACTTTCTCGTTGTATTTGAGCAGCAGCTTTTTCACCTCTTCTTTCTCTTTCTTTAGCTGTTCCGCCTCCTCTTTGCTCATTTCAGTTGGCTTAGTGCCCTCTTTGATGGCAGCGCGCTCCATTACAAATGGCTTTATCTTTTGGCCACTCGCTACCGTCGGCTCGTCTGTGCTTAATGCAATATCGATGGCCAAAATGAGGGAAATTCCGATGAACAGGCAAGAAGGGAGTGAAGGGAGCTTCATGTTCAGATTGCAGCGATTTTTGGTGAATAGTCCAGTGCTGGGTTAAAAACTTGCGGTTCGATTTTGCTTTAATATAAAAATTTTTATCCACATTTTTGTTCAGAAAGCAGTCGACTCCCTATTAAAATCGGAATAGATTTCTCAGCCATTCTCCAATCCTTAAATAGTAATAAATGCTTTCCCGTCATCTGTTGCTGCCCTCTCACCTGCATAATTTATTTCCATTTTCACTTTTTAAAATTTCTTTTTTCTTCATTTAAATATTTTATCTACGAATATTTTCCTTAAGTGGTCGCTTTTAGGAAGCTTTTTCTGCATAAATTATACATTCCGTTATTTTTTTTTGCTGACATCATATATTTCTGTTAAAATGCTAGTTTTGTTGTGGCAAATTCTTCTATTCTCTGTTTATACCAAATAGAATTAAAATATTGTATTTCCTATATTAGAGCCCCCGGAAACTCAATTGTTCAACTCCCACAAACCCGGGAAATCAAACAAAAACCCAAAAGTCGGGCAAAACTGGGCAGGCCCGGTAAAAGGACAAACTGCATTGATTGCCTCTTTCATATGACAATTAATGATCACAAATCTTCATCAGATTTATCGTATCACATCATTTAACTAGGGTTCAGCGGGACCGGGACCGGGGCGGGAAATCACGGTTTTTCAGGTCCCGGTCTCGGTTTCCAAAAAAAGTCAAGTCCCGGTCCCGATCGTTCAAATCCAGGCGGGACCGAGACCAAACATGCTCTGGTTTGGAATGCATTAAAGATTAAGGGGCCATTTTTATAAGAAATTTTTATAAAACCCAGTTAAATCCTCAAATTTTCCCGACGGCGCCTATCGGCACCTCCTGCCCCTCAACATAATTTACAATGTATTTTCAAATTAAATGAAAATTTCAAAGAAAATCATGAAATTTTTAGTGCAAATGGTAATTTTGCTTAAAGAGATTTAAGATCGAATAAATTTTTTAATTAAATATTGATTTTTAATAAAATCTGATCAAAAAATTTTCCCTTCATTTAGTCCCGGTCTCGGTTGAAAAGTTGGGTCCCGGTCCCGGGTTTTCCAGGCCCGGTCCCGGTTTTTGTGAAAGGTCCCGGTTCCGCTGAGCCTTCATTTAGGTAACCAATAATTTTTGAAAAATAAGTTTCATTACCATTTCTTTGAATTGATAATTATAATTATTTTCAGAGTGGATTAATGCCTGAAGAAGTTAGGATTCCTGCTCGCGCATTAAAATAGCTCTTCTCGAGCGGAAAACCAATGAATTGTGTCAAATTTTTTCACAGTATTTCATGTCTGACAATCCAATATGTAAAAATATTCTTTTTATTCTGATGAATTGGCAAGTATTTGAAAAAAAAATAATAAAATCATAAAAAATAAAATAATTTTATCATAATTTTTCTTAATAGTATCAATCTCATCCTCCGATTGTTCTTGACAGCGAATGTGTAGAGCATGCTTACAAAATAGCACTGGATTATAATGATTAAATGGATTTTGAACCGGGACTAAGCAGACTTTTTTGAAAAATTTTATCTTTTTTGAAAAATATCATATTTTACTATTGCGTTGAACAAAACTTTTTAAGCAGCCAAAAGTTCGGTTTTCGGTTTCGGGTCAACAAAGAGCGGGTTGTAAATAATGTCACCATTTTTATTATGCATTTTGTTTTACAATACAACAGAAAAAAGCAAAGATGATCTAAAAATTCTGAATTAATTAAGGTGTTTTTAACAAGGCATTTCCAAGCTTCACCGCAGCAGGAGCGTGTTTAGATCAGCTTCAATCAATACCTGAAAAATTTTAGTATTACTATATTCCCTATGACGGGGCTACCCTCTAATAAAGCCCCACCTGTATTGGAGCCCCATGGGCTCTAATACAGGTAATGCGGTCATTCTTTCAAAAATTGGACTTGTTAGCTTCCGGCATGAAGGCCTTCTACCACCTAATTTGCGAATTTTTTCATGTTTCCCCACTACACACCTTCATGTTGGTTCTGAAAGTTCCGCTTGAGGAGGAAGGCCGTCATCGGCCGATTGAGGCCGCTTGAAAACGAGGGTTAATTTGGTCGATGCCGGCGTCACACGGTGCATCGGCGATGAAACACTTTAAGTGGCCACCAACAGTACCATCGTGTTTAGGTTGCCGCGCGAAGTCCTTGGGGTCGGGGAGGAATACATTTTATAAACAAAAATATTTTGATATTTACTTCAGAAACAGAAATTGTTTGGTGCACAAAAATGGACAACATTAGCACAAATATCGCCAAAATATTAGAATACAAAAACATTTTTACTTTTTGGGTAATGGAATAAATATTATTATAATAAATAAAGTGTTGGAATTACATAAATTTAAGCCTATTTATATGGGTAGGGCGCGAAATTAGTTTTAAAAAGATTGATGAGATAAATAAATTACATTCAAATTATTTGTTAGCGGCTTTTTCGCTTTTATTTAAAACAATTAAACAAACGCCTTTATTAAGAAAATGGAAAGTTTTTATGTGCGGAAAATTTATTGAAGCAATTACCAAATAAAAAAAAATGATTATAATTAGGGCTGAAAAAATATGGATGTAAAATTGTCGAACCCATTCAATATGCTCGTCAAAATTATGTACAACTGTTGATTAGATCATAGGGAGGACAGAAATAAAACGCAAAAATAGGGAGAATTTAAAATATTTCTTATAAATTCAAAAAATAAGGCAATTTTGTTAAGAAATTCATAAGGTTTTAGAATAAAAATTTTTTGGCATTTTTTGCTACACTTTTTTTGCTATAGATATATGTCACAAGAAACTTTTTATAATGCTTGATCATTCGCTTCTTCGAGGGAAAAGTATTGAAAAAGAAGTTATTTTTCAGGTATTTCGAATTTCTAAACAAATATGGCAATTTTTTGAACTTTCGAAACATACTCAACATTTGAACATGCGGATCTTTGCCACATTTGGCTGGCCATAGAATTAAAGGAAAGGCAAAAATGGATTTTTAAGTGTTCCTTTAATCGGCTTATAGATAAATCTTATGAATTAGAAAAATTTTGTTGATCGGAAAATAGAAGGCAAACCCCTCCATTTGAAGGCTTCCTCCAATTGAAGGCCCCCCTAGAAGAGGATTAAAAAATAGAAGACCCGGGCCTTCAAATAGAGGAAGTACGGTATGTGTATTGTTAGGGCATAGAAAAACTGCAAAAAGTTGGATGTCTTTGAACTCGTACAAGCTGATCTCTCGACGAGAGAAGTCGATCTCGATCAGGATTCAACTCGATCCGAAGCCACCTGAACACGGGCCAACTGAGTTCCAGTGAAAAATGGACACTTCAGTAACAATGATCAAAACAGCAGAAAAGGACGCTTAATGACAGAAAGGTCGTTTTATAGGGTAATTTGCGGTGTTTGCCAATGCCAATGCTCAGCATTTTTATTTAAAACTCCATCAAAGTCAACAACTATATTTGTCTAAACCAGTAAATAGTTTTGGGTATAATCTTTGTTGTTACTCATACAAACTTTTCACCTGTTTGAGCAAATTTCGCAATGAAGGATTCAAAACACTAGAGGTCAGGCGCATGAAAAAAATTTTGATCATGGAACTTGAAACGACTTAGTTTTACAAAGTTTGGTTACTCCGTTGAAACAGATTTAAAATTTGAACAATTTAAATTTAAAATGCATAATAATGTCATTTAAATCAAGTGTGCGCTTTTTTCATTAGGACTTCTCAAGCGTCTTCACTACGGCATGCGTTTAAATCAGTGATCATAAGAGACCTGAAATATTTGGGTATTACAGTTTCCTATATTATAGCCCACCTATAATAAAACCCGTGCTATATTAGAGCCCCTTTTTGAAGTAGTTGTTGATTAGGGCTCCTCCTCTTTATTAGAGTCCACACCAGCTTTGTGATTTTTTTTATTTCCCCAACCATACCTCGACATTTAAGATTGGCCTGGTGGCACTCGCGAAAACGCTAAAATTAAAAAAAAATTTATTGAAAAAATTTTTTAAATTGCAAAGACGTCTATTTTGTAATGCCTCCTCGAGAGGAGAGTCATTTGGAGAGAGGGCTTCAAATAAAGATGGCGTCTATTAGGGAAAATACCTTAGATATTAAAATATCCAAAATTGATAAAAAATTTCGACGCATTTCTCTGAAAAAAGAATTGGGTTTTTGCAAAATAAGTTCATTTTTTTTTTTGAAAGTTCTAATTTTTATTAACATTTTTAGCTTTTTTAAATTCAGATGTGCCTTTATTTCAGGGTGGCTCTTCAGGGGGAGGCTTATATTCAAACTCCGAAAAAGAAGGTTTTATTTCAAGGGGGAGGGGGCTTAATTTCAGGGTGATGCTTTAATTTAGGAATTATGGTATTACATTTAACGCCTTAAAAGTTAAAAAATGTTTTCCCTACCTTTTCACAGCGGATATCTAAATTCAAAAAAATATATGCCAAAACCAATCAAACACTTAGCTATTTAACAAAAATTCACGTTCAGGCGACGGCGGCTTGTAGTTAGGTTCACCTGGAGAGTTGCGCTTTTGAACTTTCACCGGAGGAGCGGCGGCTTCAGCCCTTTTTTCCTGCGGATTGGCTGAAATAATCGAATGCTAAGAAAAAGTGCATATTAAGAAAAATAATCATCGGACCTTGACATTCAAGTAAATCCTGGTTGCATAGGTCGAGACGCTAAAATAACAAGAAAAAATAAAATATTGAATTTCAAATCACATAAGTTTCTCAGCGACCCTGCTGATTGGACGAGCTTTTACTTTACCCAGCAGGTCACCGACTTGCTATCGTTTACGATCCCGACATTTTCTTTGATTCCAGTGTATTGATATGAGTAGGGATGCGATAAAATTAGTACTATAAGAATAAAATAGGGAATTTTTTTGACTCTGTCAGTTGAATTATTAAAAGACAAGTTGGAAAATAGTCTCTAAAAATGCCTTTTTTCAAGACTAAACCCGATAAATTTGTACGGCGATTTGAAAGCATTGAATCGAAAAAATAAGCCACATCTAAGACAGATTCGAATTTTACGGACCTGATCTGATCATTTTTATCATTTTAATCTTAGTCAGTTTCGTTTTAACCTCAGAAAAAATTCATGGAAATAAGTGCGAGAATGTCCGTTTTTAGCATGTTTACTTAAAAATTCATAAAAAATCAGAAAATGGATCATATGGAATGAAATTTTGTTTTATTGTTGTAAACATATCATTCATAGAAACTTTAAAAAAACATCAAAATATCTCGACAAAATAAATTAATTATGAATTTTTAAACATTGGAAAAATTTGGGTATCAAAAATTATGTTCTACCC
The DNA here is from genome assembly GCA_024500135.1 of Heterodera carotae. Taxonomy (NCBI): domain Eukaryota; kingdom Metazoa; phylum Nematoda; class Chromadorea; order Rhabditida; family Heteroderidae; genus Heterodera; species Heterodera carotae. Next base: position 9,932 of record JAKKIK010000502.1, on the reverse strand, counting down.
TAAATATTTTGGAAGGTTGAAAAACTTGGAATTAAAATTTTTTAATATTTATTAAATTATAATTTTATTTCACTACACAGAAGCAAAATTTAAGTAATTTTGACTCACTTTGTTTTAAAAATTTTTTAAAAATATTTCTATCTTAAATTTTTTTGGAAATTTTTACAAAAATAGGAAGAGGAGACTTTTCTCTATTTTATAAAATTAATCCCATATTTTATTTACCTTTGCTGAATTTTAGCAGAATTTTTAAAGTTGGTGGTTAAGCTTGCAACCCTGGGTAGGGGCAGGGTTGCATCTTAACCATGGTAACATTGTTAGGTGACCATCAACCAGGTTCTTCTGCTCTGTGTTCAAAAACCACCAATCATGATGGTCAAATAACCAGTTGAAATGACCATAAACCCGTGGTTGCTCATTTGCTACGGGTTAACCATCAGGGTCGTGGTTATTTAACCATAACCAACGTCTTTCGCTACGGCCCCTGGTGTCACTCGAAGAAACGCTAAAATTAAAATAAAATTTTGAAAATTTTTTATTTGACTGCATGGACGTCTATTTTTAATGTTTTTTACAAATTTGAAAAAAACTAAAGGCCTTTAGTCAATTTTAGTCCAAAGTCCTTGTAATTTCGGAGTTTTCACATTAATTTGCCTCGATGTTAAAAAAAAATCGGGTTTTTTCAATTGTTAGCCTTTTTTTGAAAGTACTAGTTTTTATCAATATTTACCTTTTTTTTTTTTTGTAAATATCAGTAAGTAATTTTAAAAAATTATTATTTATTTATTTTAATATTAAGTGATTTATTTTTATTTGTAAACTAAATTAAATTGGTGGCTGCATAAATATATTTATTGTTAAACCTAATTAAATGTTTAAATCTTTAATTTATGATAATTAATTAAATACCTATTATTTCTTACATATTATCAATTGCTTTCCAATATTTTAGTTTTTTTTTAATTTTGATTAGTTTTAATTATTATTTTAAATTTTTTAATTCAATGTGAGGCTTTATTTTAAGGGGGCTTAATTTCAGGGTGATGCTTTAATTTAGGAATTATGGTATTACATTTAACGCCTTAAAAGTTAAAAAATGTTTTCCCTACCTTTTCACAGCGGATATCTAAATTCAAAAAAATATATGCCAAAACCAATCAAACACTTAGCTATTTAACAAAAATTCACGTTCAGGCGACGGCGGCTTGTAGTTAGGTTCACCTGGAGAGTTGCGCTTTTGAACTTTCACCGGAGGAGCGGCGGCTTCAGCCCTTTTTTCCTGCGGATTGGCTGAAATAATCGAATGCTAAGAAAAAGTGCATATTAAGAAAAATAATCATCGGACCTTGACATTCAAGTAAATCCTGGTTGCATAGGTCGAGACGCTAAAATAACAAGAAAAAATTTAAACTTAAATAAAAACACTTTTCGTTCTTTTAAAAAACCAAATCAATTTTTTAACGTTAAGGTATTAAATTTAAAAATATTTTTTCTACCTTATACAATTTACAATATCTTTTGCGAAAAAGGATGGCCAATCCCCGACATTAATTGCCCCCGAAGGGTCGGGGAGAAACCCAATTTAAAACAAAAATTAATGATACTTCAGAAACAGAAATTGTTTGGTGCACAAGAATGGACAACGATAGCACAAATATCGCCAAAATAAGTGAATTCAAATACATTTTTACGATTGGATAATGAAAAATATTTTGGAATTTCTTAAATTTAAGCCTATTTATATGTATTGGCCGCAAAATTTGTTTAAAAAAAGATTGATGTGAAAAATAAATTACATTCAAATTATTCTTTATCGCCCTTATTATTAAAAAAACAAATAAATAAACGCCTTTATTAAGAAGAATATTATTTATTGGACCAATCATAAAATTAATAAAAACTATATGATCATATTCGGGGCTGGTAAAAATACGGAAATAAAATTGCCAAAGCCATTTAATATGGGATACAAATTCGTTTATGGATATAAATAATGGAGAGAAAAAAATTTTTTAACAAATTTAAAAAAAAAAGTCTATGCTTAGTCCCGGTTCAAAATCCATTTAATCATTATAAGCTATTGCTAATCATTTTGTTCGAATGAATGACATTTCATTGCTGCCGGAAACGGAGGTGAAAGCGTTGTATATTCTTGTACGCGTACAAGCTGATCATTGCGTAACCGTTGGGTGCGGTGATGGTCAACGTTTTGTTGGAGCCGTTTAGGTCGTCTTTGCAGCACAAACTGTGGATCAATAGATTACAGTATACTTGTTTCGTTGCCATCCTGCCAAACGTTTCAACCAAACTACCGTACTCCCAGTTAGACTTACCCTAGCCTGCTGGCCGTGCCTACCGGCACGGGCAGACCCCATCCAAATAAATGTTTTGTTTTCAAGCCGCCCGAAAATTGCTCATAAAAATTGTTGGCAGAGAGAAAATGTCAACAAAAAAGCTTTATCTTAGTAATGTCCTGACTTTTACACCAAAATTTGCTTTTCTGAACTGGATGTTCTGATTTTGGAAACTTTCTGATCACATCCCTAAATCTAGAGTAAGTAACCTATCCCGTGTGCGCCTGAGCGAAGGACCTAACCAAGAAATAAATCCTTGCAACGTTGTCCAACGTGTCACCTACCGTACGCCCGAGTCGCCCTTGTTCGCGCTCGTCCGGATTTCTGTGTTGCCCCAGAAGCATCCAATGATACACTCTTTATCATCATTGCCGACATCCTGCACTTCGATGTAGATTGTCTTACCCTGATCTCCCAAAATTTTCCAATGACAGTAGGCATAGTCGGCCCTTTCGTCCATCGTTGTGTCACCAATTTGGCCAGACAACTAAAGGCAGCCGGCCCAAAATATGTAAATTTTGTTAAATTCCTTGAATCTTATTTTATTGGCTTTGGGCTTTTCGAAGGTCACCCACTTCTTTCCATTCGGACTGTGCCAAGAGTTCAGTGCCATTGCACGTGTTTGGCACGCCGTTCGGCGCATGCCCTTGGACTCGGGTACGCTCGCACTGTATCCCATGATAGCCTGGCGGGCAAATACAAGCCGAACACTTGTTTGGGTTCTGGAAGCCGTTGTTTTGGCAGACTGTTTCCATGTGGCATTTAACTGTAAGGCAACAAATAAACCCGGACAAAAAGGCCCCGGAATGGGTACATCCCCGAATCAAATTTATCATTTGTTACTTGACTATTATTTAGTATTGTCCCAAAATTATGCTTTTGGGTATACTTTTGTAATTATTCAATTCACCTGTGTTCCGGCTTAAGCTCGACGAACTAAAGCTTAGCCCGCAGTAAAGCTTGTTCATCATTATGTAATCGCTGTGGCTTGGCCCAAAACGCTGTCCGAGCGTGTTCCGATACATGGCGCCCGCTTTTGGCTCCAATGTTAGCAGCTGATGCTTATCTTTGGAGTACGCGTCTGAATAAATAGGCAAATGCCATAAACTTTTTTCAAAAATATTGTTCATTAAAAAAGGATTTTTCTAGTTTTTTAATTTTGAAGCATTGGTAATCACCAGAAAGTATCAACTCAATATTTATTTCTGTCGATAAGTATTTTTTATGATTCCGGACACTTACTGGCTTCGTATTGCATCAAGGAGCCCAAGTCGTATGCAATTCCATAGTTGTCGTTTTCGGTGCTCGAATGCTTGTCGAAATTGTGCAATTCTTTCGGGACGATGTTGTCAGTGTACACCTCCAAAAAGTCGTCCCTGTCGTAGCGCTGCTGTTCGTGGTCAAAGCCCAGCGAATGACCGATTTCATGCGCAACGATGCCAAGCTAGACAAAATAACAAACAAACAGCAGCGGTTTAGCTATGCCAAGAAAATCTTCTGTTAAATTCTTTATGTCCTTTTAAGCAAGGTAGTGGGACTAGGCGGGTCTAAATTTTGCACTGGTAAGAATGGAGGTCTAAGGCGAATTTGAAATTTATGAAATTTATTTAACATCCAAAAATTAAAGTGAAGAATGGCCGGTTGGTTGTGCTACTGTCTGACAGATGAGTGGTAATCTATAGTCTGGGTTCGAATCACACAATGTGTGAATTCCTTTTATATTTTTTCATATCGTTTAAAACTTTTCAAAATTTTTTGATGAATATTTAAGTGATTTAAATGAAATTAGAAGCATCCAATATGTTTTAGATTTAAGAGATTTATTGGTTATTGCTGGACAAATCTCTTAATAAATCCAGCTAAATTGTGAAAATTTTCCCTTGCGTCGCCTATCGGCACCGCCTACCCCACCACGTGATTTACCGTAGATCAGAGCCAAAAAATCAAATTTACATGGAAAATTTGCCTTCTTTATGTAAAATGAATCCGCTTAAAATTGTCAAAAATTTTTTGACGGCATGCCCCCTCCATCCTATAATAATTTTTATTGTTTGAGTTTAATGCCCAAAAATGTTAGCGGATTTTTGAAAAAACTTTCGCCTTTCACTTTTTGCCTTTTGTATCTTTCGCCTTTTGGGCGGCTTTTCGCTTTTTATTTTTTCAGGCACGTGTTATTGTACCAAAACGCAATTGCAGCGTAAATGGTCTCCTTCAGTTGTGCAGCTAAATGGGGTACGTATTTCTGATTTTGAAATAGCTCCTCAAATTTAAAATCACGTTTTTAATACAAAATTGGATGGAATTTTTTAAATCAAAGACAAAATCGACTGAAAATTCTCCAAAATCTCACTTTTATAAAATATATTTCATCCTACATACAAACGCTGCTGTCGAAGCTGAACGGGTAATAGAGAGATGGCCATTTTTTATCCGGAAAAGTGGTCGCATTAATTGCCGCTCCGCGCCGCTTTCGACCACTGGAGTTGATGGAATTCATGAGATTCCAAGAATCATCGGTTGCCATTGCTGATTGTTGATCATCATGATCATCATCGTCTTTGGCAAACATGATTTTGGCTTGTTCCAGCGTCAGTTGGATGTCCCCATGGTACAGCATTTGAGCGTAATTGCTGTTTGCATTGATTTCGGCAATGGACAATGCCGGCTTTCGCTTCTTCTCCGGACGCAAAGTTTGGACGGCATTGAACTCCTTCGTTCTCTGCTGATACTTCTCGTCCTTCTCCAATTCCTTGGCTCGCTTCTCCAGCTGCTTCTTCACCTTCTCGTTGTGTTTGACCAGAAGCTTTTTCACTTCTTCCTTCTCTTTCTTTAGCTGTTCCGCCTCATCTTTGCCCATTTCAGTTGGCTTAATGCCCTCTTTGATGGCAGCGCGCTCCATTACAAGTGGCTTTATCTTTTGGCTACTCGCCGCCGCTGGTAGTACGCTAATACTTAACGCAACATCCATGGCCAAAATAAGATAAATGCCAATGAACGGGTAGAAAAGGATTGATCGCTTCATGTTCAGGGTAGCAGCGTGTAGACAATTTTTGCGTTATATTCGGTGGATATGAATGTCTGGGATTAAAAATCATGATTTTTTTGCATGGGAACACTAGATTTAAAAAGGGGGCTCTCTAATAGAGATGTGGGGGGCTTTATTTATTAAAAATATCCCAGTGATGTGATGTTGGATCGGATGTCCTAATTTCGGGGACCATCTTGGACGCAGACCAAGTCAGAAAGTCGGCTCTCTATTAATAATACAAATACATTTCTTGACCATTTCCGTGTCCTTAAATAATAATATATCGTTCGCGTAGTGTTCTTCCCCCTCACCAGCAAACCCGAAACCCGAACCTGAAATTTTCGACTGCCCGACCCGGAACCCGAACCTGAAATTTTCGATTGCCCGACCCGAAACCCGAACCTAAATTAAGTTAGGTAAGAAGAGAAAAAGGAATTTACATATATTTATATTTCGCCAAACAATTAAAGCAAAGAAAAATTATTATTAAAATGAATGAATGAAAACAAATAGTTAAGAAATAAAAATGATTCATTATGAAATGATATGTTAGGACCAAAAGTGTCCTAAAAGAAATTACGCATCAAATTAATAAATAAATGTAAGCAAAAATAAAAACTTATAAAACAATAAAAAATGATTCAATTCATAAACGTGGCGCAATTTGAAAAATTTGGGAGTGGCGGGTTGGCTGATTCATCCGCCGCCGGCGGTGGGATCAAATGGTTTAAGCGGAACGCGACAAAATTAATTAAAATTTTGGACAAACAAACGTATTAGGTATATGTCAGGGATGGAACCGGATTTCGAATGCCAGATTCTCGAGTCCAGAATTACGGACTTTGAAATTTCAGACTTATCCGGAATTTTCTAATAATACCCCGGGGGTACTATTCGACAAAATAGTCCAAAACTGTTTAATATTTTCTATTTTTGTTGAGGCAAATTTTTCTGTTCCTCTTTCACACAAAATAAAAATTAAACTATCGTAATTCTTTTATTAGAGCACCCGGGAACGACCCATAGTTGAGACTCGGAAAAGCTATGGTAAAAAGATTACAAAAACCGGATTTACCCAAAATTTTATTATTATTGTTATTATCGGAAATGGCAATTTTAGAATTTAATAAAAAGACAATACTTCAATTGCCATTTATTGGCTGGAATTAAAATCAGATTTAATTTCAAAAACTGCCGTCTTGGCGTGTACCAAAACAAGTTTCTTGGGTATGCCTTTTTATTACGTAAACAATTAACTTCCTTGCTGAAGCATTGCTAAAAAGCAGAGGTCGCAATTTTTCTAATCACAGGTCAAAAATAAGAGACTTTTTTAAAATATTGTTTTGAGGGATTTAGATTTTATTGAAAAAAACTCCATTTTCAATAAATGTATTTGTTTCCGCCAACAATTTTTTTCGTACCTTGTTTTGCTCAAAGATCATAATCGTGCATTTAATTGTATCGTGAAATGTCCGGCTTGGCACATCCCTGTACTACAGCAGTATGTACAGGGGTGGGTGTTCACGGATCCAAATTTTAGTATCCGTATCCGGATATATCAGTGGGGTTCATATCCGTATCCGTTTGGATCCGTACAATCTCTCTAAATCGTTATCCTTATCCGCCCGTTTCCGCGGATATCCGCGGGTATCCGCGAATTATCCGTATCCAGAGTCAGTTCGAATGTTTTGTTTTTTTTCTCAACTATCCACAGAATGCCATGATTTGCCCCACTATTTTCATTTGTCCTTCTTTGCTTCATAATTAATTGTTTTCCAAGGCACACTATTTCATTAATTCATTGTGTCTGTTTTGTGATCAAATACTTAGTAAAGGCAGAGAACATCGATTTTTTGTTGTCAACAAAATGGTTATTTTTTATTTTTGCAGCACAATCAAACGTCCCTTAGAATATAAAAATTTAGAAAAGTCAATTCGGATCATTGAAAATAATGCATTGCGCCTTTGATTTATTCCTTACTTTTTTGCAAAGCATTTTACATGAAATCTCTCTTACCACGATTTTGGCGCTTTAGATTTTAACGATTTACAATATTTAAACTTTGCAAATTTTGTCGCCATGCCGAACACAGATGCGTTGGCCGACCAGATGAAGCTGTTGATGAGCGCGGATGATGGCGCGGATGTGCACTTTTTGGTTGGAGGCGAAGGCGCCGAAAGAGAGGCAAGTTTAAAAACGGTGGATGAAAAATTAATTAGGTGCATTTGTTTTTTCCGTTATTTTTCATGGCACTTTTAAGCTACTGACAGCTCATAAATCTATTCTGTGCGCAGCTTCCGATGTGTTCGATGCAATGTTCCGTTTTAACGCTGAAATTGCGAAGACCGCCGAAGGAAAGGGTTCGAATTAATTAAAATGAAATTTAATTAAAATGAAAATTAATTCGAAATTAATTAAAATGAAAAATTAATTCGAAATTAATTATAATGAAAATTAATTCGAAGTTAATTAAAACGAAAATTAATTTCAATTAAAATGTAAATTTAATCTAATTATTACTGTCAAATTTAAGCCAAATCGAATGAGATTCGCCCCATTGTGGTCATCGATGTTGAAGCTTCGGCATTCAAAACAATGCTAACCTACATTTACACAAAAAATTTGACTGGACTGGACAATGCAATGGCAGTGCTTTATGCGGGTCAGAAAATTAACAAAAAAATAATTTAAATAAAATGCAATTTAGCAAAAAAATATATGATCACCGGACTGGTCAAACCATGTTTGGATTTTCCAATTCCGGAGTTGCGCAACGTTTTCTTTGCATTTGCCCAGGCGCGCTTTATTGGCGAAGAGGTGCGCGAATTTGAAACAAATTAAATTTTAATTAATTGTATTTAATTTTGGGATTTTGCTCGCCGATGTTTGACTTTTATTGACGAAAATGCCGTCACTTTGCTTCAATCCGATGCTTTTTTGGGGATTGATCAAATGTCGCTCTGTGAAATTTTGGATCGGGACCAATTGATGATCAATGAAGAATTGTCGATTTGGAATGCGGTATTAAAAACATTATAAATTTCATCTAATTTTTTGCACTTTAATTACACAGGCACTCCGTTGGGCGGACGATCAATGCCGTAAAAATGGCAAAGAATGTTCGGCGGAGAATCGTCGTGCCGTGCTTGGCCCGGCATTGTACAAAATTCGTTTGCCGCTCATCCCGAAACGAAAATTTTACCAATTTATAGGTATTGTCCAAATTGATAATTTGGAATTCCACGGTGTCCAATACTGTCTGAATTACCGTTTACATATTGACAGTTCCTTCCGACGTATTGTCAAAAGATGAGCGGATCAGCGTCAATCTGACGTTCCATTCGCATCCGAATGGCGTTGTGCCAAAGCTGTTCCCGCTGCAATTCCCCCGTCATGTAATAATAAGTAGAGATCGGAATTTTGAAAAAACCTGGACTTGGATCTGGATTTCGGGATTAAAATCCAGAATTGACCTGGATCCAGATCCAGGGTGCTATTTTTTGACCTGGATCTGGATTTTTCCAAAAAGAAAAAAGAATTGTATAATAATTTTAAAAATGATACAAGTCTTCCCAATATAACATAGCAAAGCGAGTGGATGTTATAAATCAGAGGTCCCATCGAAAAGTTTCCATAATAAGTAAATCACTGATGAAAAATAAGCTTTTGGGATCAAAAGTAAGTACATTTTTTAAACATTTTTGAAGCTTAATTTTACATTTTATTCAATCAACATTCGTCACATATTTTTTGTTAAGATAGTAATACTTGTTAAGTAATTTACTTATAAAATTCGCTTCAAAAGGAAATTTTTCAAATATTCTTATGAAAAAAAAATAAATTTCTCTTTGAATCTCAAAAATCAGTACATTAATATAAATCCAGAAAATCCAGGCTTAAATTTCCTGGATCTGGATCTGGACCTGGATTTCGGAATTGACCTGGATCTGGAGGGGGGGGGGGGGCTTTTATTAGAGGGAATCAGTATTTTAATTTTAAACGATTCTTTTCTTCCTGCCAGGACCGTCGCCGCCGCTTTCGCAAGCACAATTTGGATATTCAAAACTTACAACAATATTTTTGATTGGTTGGTTATCAGCGATCATTTTTCTTTATTGTTGTTTTTTCCATAAAAATCCATCATTGATCAATGATTTACTGGTTGTAATACCAGCATACGGTAAAGGTTTTCCAGTTCGTATTTGGAATAATAGTCTGACGTGTCATATAAAGGATGCGTCCGTGTCGAACTTTGTCCGAAATTCCGGCTATAAAAACGGACGGAAATCGACCTAAAAAGTCCAAAACATCCGGACGCAAAAGACGAGAGTATGGCGTAGACTGCTTTTTGAAGAGCCAGATTCAAAATAACCCTGATAGGACGTGAGTCTGGAGGATTTAAGCTTGATGTAACAAAGGCACCGTCGAATAAATTGGTAACTTGTAGGGTTGTTCACGGCCGGTTTTAAACCGGGGGTACCGGTTTTCGGTTAGGCCGGTTTTCCTACCCCCGGTTTTCGGTTTCGGTTTTTGGTCGACCCCCGGTTTT
>JAKKIK010000501.1:0-29499 GCA_024500135.1 Heterodera carotae | reverse complement strand
ATTTCCTCTAATAGTACCCCCGGGGTATTAATAAAAAATTCCGGAAAAGTCCGGAATTTTTCGAAAAAAGTCCGGAATCCGGAATTCCGGACCCCAAAAGATCCGGAATTCCGGAATCCGGAGTCCGGAATCCGGTTCCATCCCTGGTACATACAAAAGAGTGAAAAAAATGTCGTCACATACATTTTGACAATTTTATATTTTAGAGGAAAGAGAAAGGGCTAAACTGATCAATAAGAAACAAAAAATGTTGGAAAAGAGCGGCGGAAAAAGTGAAATGAAACAAAAAAAAGTGGCAAAATCATTAAAAATTCGAAAATACGAAAACGAAACGGACGATTCTGAAGAGTTGATGCCAGAAGACATTGAATTACAAAGAACGAAAGAAAGGTTTAGATACATGGTCTAAGTATTAATTAATAAAAAATATCGCTAAATTAGGCATCGAAAATTGGGCACAATCATACAAAGTTGGTCGAGATTTTTGCTTGAAGTTTAAGCACTTTTTTCCGGCATCGCCAAACTTCGTTGAAAAATTTTGATTACCGGCTAGAAATACTTTTCTCAAATTTTCACTAATCCCAATTTGGTGCCGCATCATTTCGCGAAAAGTACAAAATAGGCCTTTAATTTCAGCATAGAAAACTAATGAGTCTTACGAATTACTGTGTCAAATAGCAGTTTTTACAGTATCCAATGATACGTTAAAAATTTTTTCACGAAGGAGGCTTCGTACAAAAGTGCTGTAATTATTAGTGCTTCACCCGAAATTTCTGTTTCGGTTTTTTGGCTTTCGGTTTCGGGTCTGAATTTCGGGTTTCGTGTTTCCGGGACCATTTTAGTCCTGGTCCAAAAAACCGGGACTAGCCTGCTGGAGTTCCGGTAGAAAAGACGGGACCGGGACTGAAAAACCCGCAACGAATTGGGCGCGAATTGTGAATCTAGGGTCATTTAAAGCTAACAAATGCGCTAAATTCTTTGCACTCGGGGTTTTTGAAGGCGCTAGGACAAAAGGTCCAATGGACATAAGGTCCAATCAGCCAAAAACGGACAAAAGGTCCAATCAGCCAAAAATGGTCAAAAGGTCCAGCGGTCAAAAGATCCAATGGACAAAAGGTCCAATCAGCCAAAAACGGTCAAAAGGTCCAATAAGCCAAAAATGGTCATAAGGCCCAACAAAAAGGTCCAATCGAAAAAAAACCCATGAAAACAATTTATTCCGTAAAAATCCAACCATGCGAATCATTTATGGGCTTTGCAGTAACAAAATAACAATAAATAAATCAAAAAAATAAAAAGAAAGTAGCAAATCGAGTTTGGAGTATCAGAATTAGTCCACACATTCGTTGGTCAGCAACACTTTCTTTTCCGAATTGCAGCTGTTCTGGTATCTTCGCATGGGTTAGTTTTTTAACTGGAATGAATTAAAAGCCACGTAAAATTGTCGTTCTCATTGTCGTCTGATTCACATGCATTTGTCCAATTTCGTTGACCTCTGGCTGGCGAATCACAAGCAATGAACCTTAATCCATCGCCAATAGTTCACGTCTGTTCTCTTGACAGGACTGCATTTGCTCGCGAAGTGTGAGCTTGTTTGTTTCAATTAATTTCGCAATTATAAGGTAAAAAACACTAATCTAAAAGGAAAAGACTTAGAAATGACGAAAGAAATGGATGAACTTATAATAAAAAAAGACACACGTGTCTAATTTGACATATTATTTAATTGGATTGAAAAAAACAAGCAATAACCGATTCGATATATTTCCAATATGCTTTTTACAAATTGGACCTTTTTTGCATTGGACCTTTTGACCGTTGGGCCTTATGTCCATTTTTGGCTGATTGGACCTTTTGTCCGTTTTTGACTGATTGGACCTTATGTCCATTGGATCTTTTGACCATTGGACCTTTTGTCCATTGGACCTTTTGACCGGTAGCCGTTTTTGAATGCAACGACTTTCGGTGGTTTTAAAACTTTTTTGGCATTATGTAAATCGTGCTGGACCGTTTCATAAAACTGCCACCTTGAAGAGTCCCGGGCAAGTGGTTGTGCTATGTATAGCCTTTTTTTAATTAGCCAACTAATTCCGACAAATTTGGTATCATTCGAAAGTCAATAGTAATAGAAGCAATGCTTGAGCAGAAGCTAAGTGAATAATTCTCTCTCAAAAAGTAACAAAGTTTTCAATTGCAAAAGCATCAAGATTTTTACGACTAATTCTTTCTCAAAACCCCCAAAACCTCCCGCCCCTCGACTTTCGGCGATTTCGGCAGTATTATTTAATCGAGAACAAGAATTAAGTCCGCGCGAAATCCAATTTCACGCGTTTTAAATTTAATGCCTAAATGAATGAATTTTGGTTCCCGTTTCTTCTCTCACAGACTCTTGAGACGATATAAGATACTTCAAAAGCAAAAAGCAACAACTATGCCGAATTTAGTAGAACAAAAGGACAGCAGCAAGAACAAATCAAAAAGTGCCGAAAAATCGGATGAATTCGAAACGGCGGACGAAAAAGAAAATAAAAGAGAAGGAGAAAAGGAAGTACCGAAAAGGGATGATTCGGAAAAAAGGGATAAAAAGAAAACAGACAAAGCAAAAAAAGAAAAGGCAAAGAGCGACGAAAGAAAAGCGCAGAAAATTGTTATCGAACACCAACAAAACATGGAACAAAGAGCAGAAAACATGAAAGATATTAAAGAGCAATTGGAAAAAATTTTTGGAGGCAGTGACAATTTGGAGAAAAAAATGCGCGAAATTGTTGAGCGAGGTGGGCAAGTGTCCATGGTTAATTCCCCAAAATGTTGGATTGCGGTGGATTTGTGCCCAGTATTGGCACTCAGTATGCGCATTGCGCCATCACTTTTTGTGCGATTCAGGACGATTGCATCCTGAATAAATTTGTTTAAGGGCCCTCGGCCGTTTCGGCGTTATTTAAAATTATGTGATTTCGATCATTTGTAACAAAAAATGGTTCCGGAACCCTGTGAAAAGCTATGTGGCATTTAATTCCCACCACTCGATCTCTGTTTATGAAGGTTGCCCAAAACGAGATTTTAGAAAAGCATTCTCCCAGCGGTAGTGGCATTTCTCTGGCCAAACAATTGCTGAACGAAATGATGTTAAAAGAAAGTGAACGCAACCAAAGCATGGGAAAGACAAAGAGTACTTCTACAAAAAGTGAGAAGAACACCAGAAATGCCAACAACGACGGCATTGCTCATTCATCGCCATTATTGAAAGACCCTAAAGCGATGACAAAGCGCAGACAATGATGAAATGGCACTATGAAAAGTGCCAACATCGTCCGTCACTCACCAAATCCGCGCGCATTATTTAAACCTCTATTCATTACATATATTTACAGATCTGTATTCGTTTATTTATTTATACGGTCATAAAACAGTGTAGCTTGTGTCTTTGTTAGTAGCATCGGGGTAACATTTAAATACACTTCCGATACGAAGATTATGTGTTCCCCATAATCCCGAAAAACTGTTATTACATTCATTCTTCTCGGCCAATTACGGCACAAATGGTAACAATCGAAAACGGAGCTCCTGCTGATGTTTCGGCACAAATTTCTGTAGTTGATTGGTACTTTACAACAGTAAATGTTGTTCCTTTTCTACAACTATTGCAATTTAAGTGCTTCTGGCAATTTGCTTAAATTTCTAAAAGTAAATTTTGCGCCTCCCCACGATTCGTCTACTACACGATTGGTCTACTCCACGATTCGTCTACTACACGATTGGTCTACTCCACGATTCGTCTACTACACGATTGGTCTACTCCACGATTCGTCTACTCCACGATTCGTCTACTCAGCCAAAAACAAATTATTTGTTACAAAAATTGTCTCTTGGATAAGAAAAAAACCTTTTCCATGCTTTTCAATGGCGCTGATTGGTTATACATACATTTAGACAAATAGTCCCGAACTTGAGTATTTACCATAAAATTTTTCAAATTAAAAACCACATTTTAATCCGTTTTGTACTTCTTTTTTTATTTAATCGTTTTTAACTTTGTTTTTTGCCCCATCCAATTCAAACACGGACCAAGTGAACATGCGAATATTTCGTTCATTGTTTGCGTTAACATTGGCTTCATGACGAGTCTGTACTGGTTCAAAACCAAGCAGAAAAATTTGAAGTTTTCATTGGATATTTGGATACTCAATCAAATGTTGACTATTATTTTGAACATCAGTGCCACATCAAATTAACAAACAAAAGAGGAATTTTTTTGAAAATTCAACGTTATTTTATGATAGTTATTTGCCAGTGATTGTCTAATCAAATAATCTTCTAACAAATGTTGAAATACCAAATAAATTTTAGAGATGTACAAATTAAAAATGTACACGCATAATAATATGGGCTCAGGAAGAACTTTCAGCAGATATATTTTCGATTGTTTTCTTAAAAGCTCGCGCGCCTGCTAAAAGCCTTTCCCAATAAATGATAGGATTTGAGATGAATTATAAAATCAATTAAAGCTCTAGTCGACATTTGTCTCCTTTTTCACTTCCAAACTCGTTTTGACCAACATTTCTTGATGCAATGAATACAATTCTAAATGGCGCAAATATTAACAAAAATATTATTATCTGTTTGAAGCTGCCCGATTTTTCAGGTCATGCGCCTCCCCCCCCCCCCCCCAAAAAACAACATAAATCTCTCACAAATGCAGGCCCACCGGGGTCGGGTTGATTAGAAATTTTGAGAAAGATTCTCAACAAAGCACAAAATTTCCCAAATTCCCCTGCGGTTGAACTCCTAAAAATCGGCTTTTTGGGTAACATGGAAATACACCCTTCCAAAACCCCCCAAAACAAGTTGGTTTGTTTTGCAAAAAATCATAATTGCTAAATTTTATTTAATTGCTAAATTTTGTTCCTTTTTTAATGGTTTAGCCTCTGGCTTACGTATGCTTCCTTTGGGGGCGTTTTGGGTGCATCAACCCGCCTTCCGTTATTCGCCCCAACAGGTCCATGGGATATGACATCATGTAACTCTCTCTCTCTACCTTCGTCATGCGCCATAGCAGCAGCAGCAGCAGCGGCGACGGCGACAGTTTGTTCAGTGTCCTCGTCGACGATATTGCTGCTGTAATGTGCTTGCTGCTGCTCCACTCCCTTTTTTGTGGCCTTTTTACGCCCAGCGACAGTGTCTGTGCCGTTGGGTTTTGTGCCGCCGCCGCCGCTAATTTTTGCCGCTAATGCTTTTCGCCTATTTGTCCATAAGCGCCGGTCAGCTTGACGCTGTTGGGTGTAACGCTGCATCAACTCGGCGCTCAAGGGCAACGGATGGTTGTGGGCCATCCGATGGTACAAAGTGTCTCTGTCACGCAAATGCATCAGCCGATAGGGGCACCGGATGGGCGCTCGTCGGTATCGACACCTGTCAAAAATTTAGGATAAATGATATGTCGAAAAAAGAGCCCTAAAATAAGTCAAGATTTAGTTGGAAATTAGGTCAATTTGGGTTGTTCTAAAATGGGTTTGTGATATTTTAAACCCCCTTCGAACATGGTTTAAAACCCAATTTTATTTTGAAAGCAAAAAAAACGGAATGTTTTTATGATAACGAAAAAAAAAAACAATCTAAATCAAAACTTTTTTAAGTAAGTTCAAATCCATGATCAGCCCCCCAAATGAACTTGCAAATGTCTTTTATTTAAAATTCAGAGGCTTACAAAATCTTCAAGTGTATCCATAAGAAATACCCACGCATAGACAGTGCGCATCGAATTTTTGCTGATCCAATGTTGATGAACATAAAATTGACGCATAAAATCCAAAACAGTGCTGTTTTGGCTATCAGGAAGTTGTTTTAGCCAATGCCATTTGATTCTGAAACGGTCGATGATCATTGACGGCAGTTTTTGGTCGGAAGCGGACATTTGCGAAATGTGCATGTGATCATTTGTGGGCGCAACAGCAGCAAACGAACTCCTTGTTTTAGCGAAATTGTACTAATCGAAGCCTCCCAACATGATCAGTATGTGATTAGGTCCAAGACAATAATGTGTATCAAAAAAAAAAATCCAAAAACCCGATGGTCAAACCGAAAACAGGGACACACGACTTAAAATTGACTTTCTCTCCTTACTAAAAAGGCACAATCCTGGCACCACTTCAAGTATTCGTTTTATTAAAAACAAGCCAAACCCACTGTGCCAAAGATAACGACAACGACGAAGAAGTGCCACGGTTTGGCATGTACGATGGCATTGAGTGTCGGCCTTGGTTTTTGCCGATCATTTGCATTCGTTTTTTCGGCGCCGCCTTCCGCTTCGTGTGGTCGTGATAGCCTCGGTCAAACATTGCTCGACGTTCCACAACATATACGGCACGGTATGAACAACAATATTTACTAGAAATATTCTCTTACATTTTTAATTAGGATTGTGCAACCAGGGATAAAGGACTAACTAGTTTCTTAAAAATCTGGATACCCGGTATACCCCTGACTTTAATCCTGCAGGGTACGTCCTTGCCGCAATCCCAAATGTCTTTGCGATAAGGGCAAATCGAGCATTTTAGCAGAATAAACATTCTAAGGGTACCGACTTCCGCCGCCATTCTCTGCAAGCGAAGTCCAACACGCGCAAGGTGCCATTCGCGTCCCGTCGTATGCTATACCGGTACAGACCAAACTGAAAGGATTCAAAAATAATGTTTGGAAAGCAAGCACGTATCCAGAAAATTTAGGGGGGGGGGTGGCTTTCGGGAAGGGGTGGTGGATTAGGCAAATTTTTCTTCCTTTTGCTGGGGGAAACCATTTCGGGGGGGGGGGGGGTGAGGGGGGAGAATCCCGCCCTTTCCTCGCCCCCCCCCCCCTGGATAAGGACCTGCTGGAAAGGATGGTGAAAATTTTTTGTTTACCCTGGAACTCAGTTCTAGCAATTGTTGCCGTGCGGTCGGATGTTCAGCGTCCTGCCCAATGTCCACGGCGGTCAGCCATTTCCACGCTTTGCCTTTGAAGTCCACAAAATCAGCGGCACCTTCAGCAGCTTGTCGCAGCGGCGGCGGCACACATTGTTGAATATACTCATTATCATGCTGCCCATTTTTAGGCAACAAAACAAAAGTGGAATCGTTAGCATCATTTTGCACGGTGTTTATGCTCATGTCCACTTTTGTGTTGTCATTGTTGCCGTGGCAAGAGATCGGAGAAGCATCCTCAAACAACAATAATTTTAAAAAAATAAAGCAAGCAATGGACATAGTACAAGCAGGCCCCGGATGAGACAAACCCACACCTGCACCAGGGACGGGCCAAATCCAAGGGCGTATAGCCAGACCTTGGGTTTCGGGAGGGGGTGGACGAAAAAAAGTCAATCTTAAAGGAATTCTTTTCATAGTTCCTCCTCCGACTATTTTGTTTTTTTTTTTTGCTTATACCAGTCAGTGTGATTTTTCTAAGGGTTGATGTCAACGGGTGGGAAAAATATTACAATAAATTAAATGAATTTGTTTAGAAGTTCTTTAGTCCCTAATAATTGTGCAAGAAAAAATGGTTAAGTAATGATAAAAAAAAAAGCGAAAATTCTTTTTTTTAAGTCACGAATACTAAATCTAGTTTTCGCGAATTGCTTTACAGCTCGCTTCTGCTTAATCATAGTTTGTAAAGACCAAGAGCTTTCACCAGTCGCGTAAAAGTGCCTAATCTGTTAGAGTTTTGGCAGCCACCGGTTGATGAAATACAGTTTTTGTATTTCCGAGGGATAACCACCTGTTGCGCGTCGATGCTGCTGCTGTTGCTACAGCCAGCAATTTCAAATCCGCCAATATCGCCCACTTTCAACGGCGCGTGGTTATGTGAGTTGACCGCGAACATAGCCCCTCTCTCTGCCACATACAATGCACGATAAGGGCATCGGCCGCGAGCGGACACCGATTTGCGCCTGTCAATGAACAAGTAATTTTGGACGGCAAAACAAATTATTGTTTTTTTGTGTCGAATTATCCCGGCAGCGCCTATCCAGACTCAAGCCCGTATCCAAAAAAATTTTCGGGAGGGGGGACCGGAAAATTTTTTCAAATTTTTGATTTTTTTTTGGGGGGGGGGAGGGGGGAATTGGAAAAAAATTTTCTTTTTGCTGGGGAAAAAGCAAAGTTTTCCCATTTAGGGAGGGGGGGGGGGCCTGTCCAGACCCATAACGAAAAGGTGGCTAATCAGCCTGAAGCCCCACCCCCAAAAAAATAATTAACTAATTTAAAAATTTTGAACTTATGACGAGGAATAACAAACACAGCGATTTGAAAGTGTTACCAACCCAGACCCCCCAACACACACTTATTGAGTTTGCACGTGTAAATGATGCGTCGAGGATATTCAGATGATTTTATTAAAAAATGCTCTTGACAAAATTGCCGAATTCTCTCCTGGTCCCGCATAATGTCGTCCACATCGAACAGCCAATGCCAATGTTTGCCCCTGTGGTCGCGGTACGGTGGCCGATTATGAGTGAGGGAAGCAGCACTGATCGGAGTGATCAAATCTTTGCGATCCAATGATTCAAAAGCGTCTAAAAATGAAGAAAAAAAAAATCTAAGAAGTTATTGGATTTTGTTTAAAGCAAGGAGGGGAGCGGCAGGCAAATGACGGCAAAAGCAAGTAACAAACAAAAAAGACATCTATAATTTGTTAAGAAAAAAAAAACTTTTATCGATGACAAAGGAACCAAGGAAAAAATTTGCAATTAAAAAACCCCCTAAAAATCAAAGCAACTCGTCATTTGTCGGAATTGAACGAGATTCCCCCATTCAAAAAATTTCCTAGAAACGCCCTTGGGGTACACTGCCAAAAAAATAGACTTTTAGTCATTGTTCGTACCATCAATGTCGGGCAGTGCAGCAGAAAATGCCGAAACATTGTCGTCATTGTTGCTGTTCTCTCGAAGCTCTGTTTGTTGTTGCGAAGATTGTACTTCCATTTTAGCCATATTGTTGCAAATGCCAGTGTTATTGGCCGTAATATTTTGTGGCTCCGCCACCGCAGGGACGGTGTGGTTGTGTGTTCGGCGGTAGAATAGCGCTTGGCGCCACGGCACATACAAAGCCCGATGAATGCATCGCTGTCGCTTTTGCGACCCAACGCTGTTCCATTTACAACTGGAACAAATAAGCAATGCATATGAAGGTATAGACCCAGCCCGTAACCAGAAAAAATTTTCAAGGGGAGAGAAATGGTATAAAAAGCAAATGGAGGACCCCCCCCCCTGTATGGACCATTCTTTCTCAATAAACGGACCGCACATTCGGGCCTGTGGCGCCGGAGGGTAACGATTCTCGTGAGGGGGGGGGGGTAAAACTGTACAACCGATCAAGCCTTCAGAGAATTTTGTTCCCCCGACCTTCATTGTACACATTGGCTATCCCAGTGCTCTAACTGAACAGTCAGTCAGTATGCACGAGTTACCCGTAGTAAATGCGTCCGTCATGCTTTTGCTGCTGTCCCTTACGGCACAAAAATTTCTGGTCGGCAATTTGGTCCAACTTTGTGCCATCAACAACGGAAGCAAGCAGACGCCACGGCTTGCCAAAACGGTCCATATAATTGCTGGTGTCGTTTAAATTGCTTGTTGGCGTTGTTTCCGTTTTGAGTGCCGTCGGTATTGCCCATGACGATGAAGTGTTGGTGGTCGTCAATGATACTGTTGGACAACAAAAAGCTATATGTATATACATGCATATATATATTTTGTGACATATAATCATGTCATGCACTCACAAATCAGACAAATCAGGCCAACTGGGTGTCCGAAACGAACAAAATTAATTGAGTCCAGCGGTTTCGGGGGTAGAGAGGGGGGTTCAACCAAAGAAAGCCCACCTCCTCGAGGCCCTATTTTTCTTATATATACGGAATCAGACTTTTGGTATAGAGATTAAGAGACCAATATACTCACTATCATCTCTCATGGGAAGGCCGGAGTCGCAATGTGTTGCATTTGTCTCGTCGACATGAATCTGTTGCTTTTGTTGTTGCTTCTGCTCAACTTCGCGCCGTTCGCCGCGGTCCTGTGAATGAAGATCAAATACCGAAAAAAGCACTAAATACCAGAGAAGTATCAAAAAGGTGCGGGCCGACTTTTTTTTCCCGCAGATCCCCGACTCGAAAAATTAAACCAAAGCCACGCCAACAATTGATTCATACATTAAACACCTCCGCTGCCACCACCTCCTCCTCGTCTCTCTTTGTCTGCTGTTGTCGTTGCAGTTGCTGCTTGTGTTCGTCGAGTGCGAGTTGTTGTGCCACCAATTTGGCCGCATATTCGGGATGCCATTGCACCAAATGCCCGGTCATTTGGACAAATTCTGTCGTATCAAACCTTTTAAAATGGGGGAAAAGATGACGGCGGTAGTGATATCAACGAACGACTTCAAAGAATTTTGCATTGGTTTTTAATTTTAATCATTGAATTGTTTGCAGAGCACATTTCCCTGGGGGGATTGAAGTCACCAACCTAGAATGTGAGAACAGAAGCCAGATTTATCATAAAAACATTAGGCTATTCGATTTTCATTTTTGGATGATCACGAAACTGATATCCATTCAGCCAATTACGAAATCGGAACCGAACAAAAATCAAAAATGCTTTTTTTTAAATTTCGACTTTGTTAGAATTCGGGTCCAGAAATTCGAATGCAACAACCCCAGGAATTGTATATGCATTTATTCCCAAATGCTCACTTAAAAAAGCCATTGACCTTTATCTTCCCAAAAATTTTCAAACCTTTGGCCACATTCCAGGCATTGCGCCTCGGCATTTCCGTTTCGGAATTGGCGTCGTTCAAACAAATCGATGGACCAAATAGGCGACTGTTGCTAAAAATGTGTTTATTATTCCCATTATTGCAAATTGCATAGCAAAACAAATGGCGATTTTTTTTAATAATTTAAGGATTTTTTTTACCTGTTCATCTGAATGCTGCATAAGGTGATTCTAAAATTGAAAATTTACAAGTTCAATGAGATTTTAAAAGAAGTTTGTCACGGTTCTATAGTCCATTTCTACCAATCCGAATTCCTGGTTTGCGATTCGAATTCGAAACATTACCAGCAAAATTGGTTGCCGGCTTTTTCAGATATAATTAAAATTTTGTATTTGGTACAACATTATTGTTTTCCAAATTTAAAGGCAAAACTAATATGTACAACATAAATGTGGCATTTTCCACATTTTTGCCCTCTCCGCCCTACTTGTACCATCTTTTTGCTTTTCCACCTTTTTGAGTTTTATCGCATTTTATTTTGAATTCGAAAAAAATTTTAAAAATTTCAGAGATGGGATTGGACGAAATCTTGAATATGATTTTCACTATTTATACTCGTTTAAAAGAGAGTTTTTTATAGGACAGGATCCGCAAAATTAATCCTGTAAATCTTGTTTGAAAATTTACAGGAATTAGTGTTCGCTATGAAAAAATTTATCGGGCAACCGTATACCGTATTTTCTCTAATAGACGCCCCGGGGCTCTATTTTTCAATACCCCCTCGAGGGATGTGATGCCAAATAGAGGACAAATAGAGGAGAGGGGGCGTCAAATAGAGGTGGGCGTCAAATAGAGGGGTGCGCCAAATAGGGGTGGGCGTCAAATAGAGGAGGGCTTCAAGAGGGGGCGTCAAATAGAGGATGCGGCGCCTCTTTTTCGAGCAAAAATAAGTTGTTTTTTTTATTTTGTGTTGATAAGGAAACCCTATATCCAGCCGATAACTCTTCCGGTACGAGTATCGAAAGGTCCGCGAGTTTCGAATAGCCTCATAATTTTCTCTCAATACTGGCGAAATTGTTACCAAATGAAGTCAAAAAGACTAACGATCTTTATCTCATTGAAATATTTATTATGTTCTTTTATTCGACCTAAATTGCCAAAGGTACCTTTTGTTTATTGGGTCCTTTTAAATAATTTGGTTTTGTATTTTTCACCAAATATTGTTTTTTGCATTTAACACATTTTTTATTAAATTTTGCCTCCCTCGAGGGGGCGTCAAATGGAGGGGGTGCCTAATAGAGGAAATATGATAATTTAAAAACCAATAATTGCAAATATTTCTTTTTTCTCTTTCATTCATTGCGCATTTCGAAGGAAATTAATTTATTGGGCAATAATTACATAATTCTCGTTTTCCTCCTCTTCAATGTCTTCCTTAAAATTCCCTTAAATTTTAAAAACATTTTTGTTGACACTTTTTAGTGAATTTGACGAGGGACATAAGAGGGAAGAACGGCGACGGGCGGGCCATTGAATTTGTCGAATAAAATTGTATTGACGACGACATTTGTGCATTCTTTATGGGTCTCATTCTCATTAATATGTAAGTGTCCCCGCCTAAAGTATTTAATGAAATTTAACTAACAAAACGTGCATCAAAAAATTTTGAAGAAAAGGAAGCATTGCGCATACCAAAATCACAACTATTCTAACATTATCACAATTCATGCTCTCCTTATATACTGTATTAGTGTCCCAGGGGACACTATTTTTCAACCTCCTCCAAAAGCGGGACACTATTAGAGGGGGACTTAAATAGAGGGGAGGACAGTAATATAGAAAGTACGATAGACATCACCAACTCTATTTTAACAAAAACAATAAGGGTCGAAATTTGAAACATTGGAGATTATCAGAGTTTATAATCCTCGATCGATCCATTTTTTTCTTTGTATGAACCGCTCTGTTTACGTGCATCCTCAAAATGTGCTAATTGAGAGTTTCAAAAAGATGGGATTCCAATTGCTGCTATGCCTTCTCACTTTAATGGGCATCGCCGCTGGCAACGGCGCCAATTTTGGCCAAATTGTCGCCGCCCATCGCGCTAAACGCGCCACAGTGCTTGACGGTGGCAATTTTGTGGTAGTGGACGGTTTCGTCAACATCGTCAACGGCAAAGTGATCTCCGGCAAGGGCTGTTATTACCATGTGAGTTGTTCCCTAACAAATAAGGGTCAAATGAATTGTGACGTTAAAGTGCCATTGGGTGACAAGGATTGCACAGTGCCATTAACCCCTTTAAAGTTTATTTCTTGGTATTTTTTATGTAAAAATATTCGTTATTGAAAAGGTAGATTATAAATATTTTCCGATCATTCTTTTTCCCGGTGCTTCCGATCTATTGACCGTCGAATGGTATCAGAGTGTCGAAAAATCCGTAAATGGTTATTTTTTTCGACTTAATTGGTTAATTTAAAACAGGTTTACATTTACTCTCATATTCTGCATTCGCATTAGTGTCCATATCCCACGTAAAGTTAAGCCAGTTTAAATTCGTCTTGACCTACCCAACTCCCTTGTAGAAGAAGTGTTGTTATGCATCGCATATCCCAATTAGTACTCATATCCATGTCGGATGAAGCAGCTAAATTTGTAACTCGCTGCTGGCTGAATGAAATCTCTTAAATTCACAGGACGGAAAAGTGACGGACAAAGGCAAAACGCGTACAATGAACAGTGAAGAGCAAACCAAACTCAAGCAGTACATGCGCAACGTGCACAGCGCCACCGAAAAGTTCGAGCAGCAAATGCAGCGAATGTTTGCCCCGCCCTTCCCTTTTGGCGGAGCGCCGATGGCACCGCCGCCGCAGCTTCGCATGCCGCAAGTGAGTGGGTTGGAGTGAAACGAGAATGCCGAAAGGACTTTTAGATAAATTGGGCGCTTATCCTGAAATAGAGAATTCCGGGTGGTTCTATTAGGGGAAGTTAAGTGAAATTTGAGAAAAATTGCTACAATTTTTGTAAGGATTGAGATTGACAGAATGAAACCTCTCTTCTAGTAAAGCTGGGAGGAGGGAAGTTGAAAAACAGGCATCCAGTGGTTTTCATATAGAAAAAGCATGGTATTTCCAGCAAAAAAATTATAGCTTTTAATTAAAATAAAAAACTGGCTAACAAACAAAAAGTTATGGCCAGGCCTTAAATGGTTGAGCCGAAAGCATTAATAATCCTTCTGTTCACAGGTACCATGTTTCTGCTCTTCATCGTCGTGTTCAAAATTTATGCAAAATTCGATGGACACCTCCGACGGCGCGGAGGAGGAATAATCTATGCTTTGAACAGACAGAGAGACGGACACGCATAGATACTTAACATATCCATGATAAGCCTGCTGTCTGCTGATTGTATTCATTCATACATGATTACGGTAGTCGCATTTGTACATACAGTATTTCTCTAATAGAGGCCCCACTTGAATATGCCCCTCACAAATCAGTGAATTCTGGTGGGAACCCCTCTTAGAGCAAATTCATACTGTATATGCGCAGCATTTAAGATTATCAAAATCACAAATTAACCTCTCTGTACTACCGTATATCCCCCGGCATCATTCATTTTTGGATACTGTAGCAGCTGATGCAATAAGAACGAGTAATGACGTGAATAGAACTAAGCAAGCAGTAAGTTATGTAAGAATAAATTATTACACAGTGAAATATCCTATTTTTTCACCTATGCTTCTTATTTAAATCCTAATCCCGGACATATTGGGATTACGAAGCACGAAAACGAATTTTACCAACTCCAAAGCGACCATTCATTGCAATTTATTTTTTATGATAAAATTGTTTGATCTAATGTTCGAGTTCTTGTCTGGGGTTCGGAATTGAACGAAACGGATTCTGGATTCATGAACTGCGATCCTAAAACTGTGAAATTTTTTTGCCGTATCCCTGAACAACGACCCTGAAAATTCTATAAACGTTTTTTTGTATACCGTAAACTTTGAGTACTCTGAATTTTCTTTTTTGAGATTCCCCATAAATAAAAATAAAAGTCCTCGTTTTCTTTGTCTGATCAGGTTTTTAAATTTCAGTGTTTTCTACTTTGGTAACCTAAGGAAATTCCTATTTGACTTCTAATCTGGGAACCCTGGGTTGGATCGGTTTGTCTCGTCGAGGGAAGTCGATTTATTTTCAGGAATTGAATATATTTTGTATCTATTACATATAGGGAACGACAAAACGATGTTTTGAGCGGAAAAAAGTCGTCAGCTACAAAAACACGGTACGGGTCAGTTCCGTCCCGCCAGTTCCGTCCCGCCGGTTCCGTCCCGCCAGTTCCGTCCCGAGCCGGTTCCGTCCCGAGCCAGTTCCGTCCCGCCGGTTCCGTCCCGCCAGTTCCGTCCCAATACATAAGGGGCCAACTCCGTCCCAAACATTTTATAAGATTCAAAAACGCAAATAAAATTCTTAATGATTTTATTTGTGATTTTTTTTTAAAAATAACACTAATGACAATTTAACAAAGGAAATCATTGATCCATTTGGTAGTTGTTGGAAACTCCCCTGAGCACTTCAAGAATCAAATTGGGATTAATTCTGTTTTGGCCGTATTGATGATCATTATCGGCGGGTTGCCTTCCTTTTTCGTCATTGTACCGCTGCAAAATTGACAAAATTCTAGTGTCGGCATCGCGATATTTCTTCCGTTTTGGTGGAGGGGCATTTCCAGCCACAAAATGTTCGAAGTCCACATCAACCAGCTTTTGTCGCTCGCGCAAAGCGTTGATGAACTTCCAGACTGTCGGATGGTCATGGGCAATCGCCTGTTGTAAGGTGCGGTGGTATGCTTCCGCGAAGTTGTTTGTGCGATCAATCCCGTTGATCGTGCGCTCGTAGACACTCCACTTTTCCGGAAGAAACAACGGTGGTCTGCGTGTTCCGTTGTTTCGAAGTAGCCCGATGTAATTGATCACGAACCTTGAAGAAGGGAGAAACAGCTCCTCCACATCTGCAGAACGTTTGTAGCCGCGGTATTCCTCCGGAATTTCCAATTGTTCGATGTTAGCAGGCATGGGTGGTGGCAGATGAATTTCGTGACGGACGCGTTTGACCAGCTTAAACAAAAATAATATTCTAAATTTGGTTATAATGCATTTTATGAGTCCAATCGCACTTTATTAATCCAATCAGAGAAAATTAATTTCGTTTTTCAGCTCATAAAAGTCGTTTATACTCATAAAGTGTATTAGGCACTAATTTTTCCCATTTACTTTTTTTGTTGCGTTCTTTGTTGGAACAGCTGCCATAACTGGCGTCAGAATTTGCTGAAGTGTGTGAGCTCTGATGATCGCCGGTGGTTCCATTGTTTCAGCAGCCCTCCGTTTGATGGCAGTCACAATTTTTTGCGTGACGACATTTGAAGCGCTGTGAATGCATGTATGTTCGCCGACTGTCTTCGAAATCACGTCGCTGAGTGTTGTGTGAACACGACCTCTGCATTTGAATTCTCCATGTTGATGTTCACAGCGCCAAAATTTTACATTTTGATCTGCGTTCAATTTGTGGAATACGTACAAGCAACCCTCATGCTCGAGTTTTTTGTTATTACGCTTTGTTATAATTCCACTGTTTTCCATTGGTAATACTGAATATTTGGGAAACAATTGATAATTAAAGCGTTAAAAATATTTAATATTAGCAAAAGAAGTAATCGGGATATTTATGAAAAATCAACTCTGAAGTCATTTCGACCAGCAAATTTTCAAAAATTTTAGTTTCAAAAAGATACTAATAGTCGGGACGGAACTGGCCCATTATGTATTGGGACGGAACTGGCGGGACGGAACCGGCTGGGACGGAACTGGCTCGGGACGGAACCGGCTCGGGACGGAACTGGCGGGGCGGAACCGGCGGGACGGAACTGGCGGGACGGAACTGACCTGCTTCGACAAAAACATCGTCCAACGATGTACATAATGCCAAAGACGTTTTCAACGACTTTTGGGTAGAAACTGCTGACAAAAAAGGACTGCCATCTGAGTCCTCGCACAAATATTCAGTCCAGGCCGTTTAGGCGCCGACTTTCCGCGCTTAAACGGCCTGGACTGAATAGGACTCAGATGGCAGTCATTTTTTTGTCAGCAGTTTCTACCCAAAAGTCGTTGAAAACGTCTTTGGCGTTATGCACATCGTTAATATTAGTAAAACGATGTTACATCGTTTATTTACGCCAAACGACGAAAACATCGTTTTGTCGTTCCCTAATTACATATCACGTCCTTAATCGATCCCTAACCCTTTGGACATTACCTGCCAACTTCATGGTGTAAAAACTCAATTAGTTTCAGCCTGTTTTTTCTCTAATAAAATTCATCCAAAAATGCTAAACGATGAGTTTTGTTTGGTTTAGAACCATTTTATTACCATAAACTGGATAATTAATTTTAAAAATGATTTGGCTTATGGGTTCGACTAACCTTGTCTCTTTTTTAGTGTAATATTGAATGGATTGCCACTTTTTTGGGCTTTCCGACATGCATAACACTATTTCGGATTAAGATGTTAATTCGAACAAAAAAAAAACTAGTTAAAAATTTTGACCAAAGGTCACTGTTGAAAAAAAAATTCCAAGTACATCTTAGGGGTTATCTGGGTTTCATGTAGCGTCAAAAACTTTCCATTAAAGGGGTGCTCCATCTTTTTGTTTTTGAAGGTGTTCTTCTTTACGGGCCGCACGGCTGTGGGAAAACGCTGATTGCGCGTGTAATTGCCAAGCAGGCGGGCGCGTTCTTCTTCAATTTTGATAATGCTTTGCTTAACGGTTGGATATTTAAGAATAAAAGGTCATTATGGTAATTTCGGGCGCTTAACATGAAACATTTGCGGTATCAATCTCAACTACTTTCATTTTTCAGAAATGTTCTACGGAGAGATAACATTCTGCGGAACAGATTCTGTGTTGCGCAACGATGCTACTGTCGTGAAGAAGACCCAGTTTATGTCATTGTGGAAGGAGTTTCTGGACGCGGACAGCACAGTGATCATCATCGGTGCCACTCATCGGCCTCAGGACGTTGGTCAGTTCTTCATCCGCCCGCCATTCCCGCTGACCGCAAAGGTCGAATAAAATTCGCGCATTGTCTGTTACTTCGACTTAAAATTAATAATGTTCAAACTTTAACTCTTGGGGGTTCTAAAGCCGGAATTTGAACGTTTTATTCATTCCTGATAGAAGAGACCAATATTTTGGCCCAATGCCCTACCCATTGCGATTTAATGTGCTATTTTTTTTTTGTCAGATGAGGCAATTATGTATCGGTTGCCGCTCAAAACCCACGTCCCATTGCCCAATTTGGCGGACCGCGTTCGCATCTTGCGTGTGATTCTGCGCAACGAGAATATGGAACTGAATCTTTTGATAAAGCTAGTCGAGCTCAAGCTAATGGATTAGACCAGGCACAAATAAATTCCAATAAAATGAAATTCATTAAGGGTGCATTTTTTCACTTTTCAAACCGAAACCGGGAAATCGGTCCCCCCCGTTTTCGGTTAGCCTTTGTACATTCATTCCTTCAAGGCAATTACAATAAAATGTTTGTTAAATAAATACTTGCTTTTTTATAATTTTTATAGTAATAATTTTTGGTGAATATTTCTTGATGCATTTTTATTAATAATTTTTGATTGTGACAAATGTCATTCAAATAATATGTTCAGTATTTATTTTCTAATTATGCAATAAAATGCGCAATCGCTAAAACTTCATTGCACAATATTTACACAATTTCGTGCCTATTTGTTGAAAATTTGAAAACCCATTAAATATAATTGAACGAAGAAATTTTGTCAGATACATAAATTTGGATGAATAAAAATATAAAAGTAGAAAATTTAA
Source organism: Heterodera carotae (assembly GCA_024500135.1). NCBI lineage: Eukaryota > Metazoa > Nematoda > Chromadorea > Rhabditida > Heteroderidae > Heterodera > Heterodera carotae. Next base: position 10,867 of record JAKKIK010000501.1, on the reverse strand, counting down.
GAAAAAATCACACTTTAACACCTACTATTTGTTATTTTAACAAAAATGTGTTATACATCCTCTTCCATTTTGATGCTTATTATTTTGTCCGTCGCATTCATCGAAGAGGGAATTTCGGAGGTGCGAATATAATATATTAATTATTAAATAAACTTCAACAAATAAATTTAAAAAAATATTTATTTTCAACAGACATTTATTTATCGACAAAAATATAAATAATGTTAAAACAGAAAACAACATTAAATAAGGACAGAAAAATGGCTAATTGTTTAGAACGCCACCAACGGAGCCGACGCCGTCGCAAAAAAGTCGGACGACCAAAAGGAAGGTGAAAAAGGATAAAACAAACGATCATTTATTTATTCAATGATTTTAAATGTATTTTAGGCTCGGCAAAGTCGTCGAGTAAAGGTACATATGTACAGTCACAGAAGAAAATAGGAGGCCTAGGCTTATGACTTAAATGCTCGATTTAGGCTTAGGCTTAAAATTAATTAATTCGTCAGAAACGTCGCCGCTGTCTCTCCAACAGAAACTTGGGAAGAAATTGATGTTTAAAGCTGCATTCTCCTGAAAAAGAGAGCAAACTGATGCGAGATTTAGTGCTGAGGAGGAACGAACGAACGGAAAAATCATTTTGTAATTAATTAATGGAAGAATTAATTAACAGCCTTACTTAACAGATAAATTTCATTGCCCTCCTGTTTCTGTGTTGATTCCGTAGAATTTGTTGTTGCAATAAAAACGTTTAAAAAAAGTTGAACTAAAATTTTTATGACCCTCCTGACAATTAATTCCTCAAAGCATTGGGTCACAAGCAGAAATTTTAGGTGAATTTGGAGTGGGTGGTTCGAAAGAAAATATTATTTTCTGTCACAAATTCTCTTCTTTCTGCAAGCAATTCAATTGTTATGATATTCTAAAATTTATTATGTCCATGAAAACACTCATTTTGTCGTAAAACTGTTTCAAAACATCGCTGACATTTGACCAAAAATTTTTGCCATGAGACAAACAGGTCCAGACAAAGACCATTCATTTATGTACAACTGAATTGGCGATAAACAGCAGCAGGGCAAATTTGGCGAACAATTTAAACAGTATTTTATATTAATGTTATATATTTTTTTGATTTTTATTTCGCAAATATTATTTTATTTGAAAGCTGATAATTTGATAATGACAACAATGCGTCATTTACTGGGACGGTATAATGCTGCGAAAGGACAACTGGCCAGACAATTTTGATCACATTCTATGGAAAACGAAGTAAAAATAATGATTCCTAATTAAAAGAGCTCGTTTTAAAAATTAAAATTTAATTTAACTTTTTGATTAAATAGTTTTTTGGTATCATCATTTATAATTATTGAAATGATAATGTGCTTACATAGGTTAAGCAATCAATTAAATTTCCAAAAATATTTTGAATTAAAGTATTTATTTTTTGAGGCAGTTCCGCCCCCCATCAAATGACTTCTCTTTTTGCGTGCGCCCCTTTTTGGAGGGCGCGTTTTTCATGTTCCTTCTCTACTATTCTCGGATTCCGCGAGATAAGAATCGCTGTGATAAGTCCACCTGACTGGCAGCGTTTGGCGAGACGACTGACACTGCCCCTCCCCGCCCCCTGCCAATGTCCGTTCCCGGCTCTTCCCCGCGGGGGCCCCGTCTTAGCAATACACCTCACTCACAGCCTTCGGCGAGTATAAAGCCATATAAAGGCACAACAACACACATACTGGTCACGACGAGACCATTTTGGGACCAATTTGTTTGGGTCGTTTTATCCACCACCGCCCATACCCACAATTTGTTGTATTTAAACAGTCTGAGCTTTTAGCACTTACTGCTGCTGAACAACTTTTTAATATGTTCACCTTACCTTTTTTTACATCTACAATATTTGTCATTCATTCTCCACCAAAAAAAGGGAATTTTTCTGTTTGATCATCAACAAAATTAACCTCTGAGGGAATTTTTCTGTTTGATCATCAACAAAATTAACCTCTGATCGTTCACTTAGATTAGATCTCTTCGTATCATATTATCACCACGTTACATTATACACATAAAAGAAGTAAATAAACACGATTAAACAAAGAAAAGGTCCCTCTGAAAAATTGACCCTTGGAACCATTACCAAAAAATTAGATATAGTATGTACATATCAAAAGATGTGCATATTTTCTAATTCAACAAATCAAAAAATCTTTCTAAGCCACAAATCCTTACAACTTTATTAAATTTTTTTTGTAGAATATATACGTATTAAAAAAAAATTGATCCACCTTTAATCTGATCAATTACAAACAAACACATGGACATTGTTTTTGTTTACTTCTCTTTTTATTTTGAAACATAATTAAAATTGGTTCACTTTTTCATTCCTACAATATTTTGTCCTTCTTTTAGTTGTGAAAATTAAAATGCAAATTCGGCCACCTTTTTTCATTCCGCGAATAATTGTACAATTTCTTCTTTTTGTTGTCGTCTTCATTTTGCTGTTGCTTCGCCATTCGCACTGTCAATTGTTCGGCGCTGGCCATAAGAATTCCGTCAGTGAGCTGCAGCACAACCGACTGCACCCGCCGGACACCAAGGAGATCCAACAGTGCCTGTCCCCCGATTTGGAAGCAGAGGTATCGTCGACAAAATTGTTTTTTTTCGGGAATTTGCAGGATGACATTATGTTGAACACTTAGCCCGAATCATATTGCTAGACCAACAAACTAAGAACCGTACAAGTTCGCTTAAGGGTTCAAAATGAAGTCAGATCGGATTCAAACACCCCAGAAATAACGTTTAAAATCTTTTTTGTTTTCAAAGATTGGACTCCACCATCCACACAAAAATAATTGTATGGAGAATCTCAGTATTTATGTTTTTGTTACCCCCCACCCCCACCCACGCTAAAAAACAATGAGTTTTTTTTTTGTATTTTGTTGTAGATAATTGCACTAAATAACCAATCTCGGAAGAAAATGGCATTTATTTTGAAGTTTGTCGTTCTTAGCCTAAGAATCAAAAAATTTCAGGAAAGCACTTCGGGTCGCTTCTTTGCCGCTGTGATCGACGCGGGTTCGACCGGCACGCGGCTGCATCTGTTTGAGTTCAGCCATGAGCTGGAACAGGATCCTAGCATGTTCAAACTGGAGGCGGAAATTTACAAGGAGGTTAGTGGCACAAAATTACGGACCGCTTGACATAAACTAGGAAAGGGTTACACCTGCGTTACCACGTGGGTTGTTTTTTACGGTGGCTCATTATTTCCTACTCTCATTGTTCTTAAAAAGGACATAAAAAACTCATTCATTTCCACTCAGATTAAACCCGGCGTTTCGTGTTTTGCCAAAACGCCCGAATTGGCGGCTGAGAATGTGCGCGAACTTTTGCTGACCGCAAAGCACCAAATTCCACCCGAACTGTGGGCCAAAACGCCGATCACTTTCCGCGCCACTGCCGGCGTTCGGTTGTTGTCAGAAAAGGAGGCTGACGCAATTTTATCCGAGGTTCTTTTTCATTGGTCCGAATTATTCGTAATGTTTATTAAACGAAAAATACCTTTCCGAAAAATATTGCAATTTATAATGCATATTCACGACTTTCTTTGTGCTCACAGATTGAGGCCGAAGTGCTGTCCAGTGGTCTTTTGGCGGACGACGACGCCGTGGGCGTACTTAGCGGCACGGACGAAGGCGTTTTTGGCTGGTTCACTCTCAACTTTTTGCTGGCACGACTGGACGGTGTATTGGAACAAAGTTCGTTTTAAAATGTGATTTGTAATAATAATAGAATTATTTGGATATGTTGCCCAGATATACCAATAAAAACCGTTTCCCGCTTTTTTAAAAATATTCTATTTACCCTAAACAGACACAAAGGCAGTGGCCGCGCTTGATTTGGGCGGCGGCTCCACCCAAGTGACATTTCTGCCCGACAATTTCAGCGCGGCGCTAAAAGGCCTCGCCAAGCAGAAATATGCGCACAAACTGAAGATTTTCGACAAGGAACTGAGGCTGTACACACATAGGTTGGTTTCTGTTCAGTCTCTGCTACCGCAGTCAGTTTCCCGCGCAACCTCCGCGAGGTTTTCTAAATCTCAAAGAAAACGGTCCCTCAAAAAACGGATACAAAATACGGGTATCTAGGCACAGCGACTCTTCCTGGTCTAATCAGTTACTGCGGACACGGGACTTTGGTTACGGATAACTCAATATTCTATATTTTGGTCATCATCCTCTCTCTCTTCCCTTGTACAGCTATTTGGGCAATGGGCTGGTGGCGTCCCGGTTTGGCATCGCCAAGATCAGTACGCCCGAATGGCAGCCTGGCACAGTGCCGTCACTCCACACGCACTGTCTGCCCAAAGGCTTCGTGCTCGACGACTGGGACTACGCGGGCAACGTATGGCTGATTAGGTGAGAGCGGAAGAGGGGGCGCTTGAATGTGGGCAAAATAGGTGTTCAAGGGGGCGGGGGGTCAGCGCCTGGGCCGTACGAAGTACGAATCGTACTGTACGATTCATCCCTCCCCCAAGCTTTTTATGAGGTGAAAAAATAGCAAAAAAAAACTTCATATTTCAGACGACCTTTTTTGCGCCTCAACACTAAAACTTCCTGCGCCGAGAAAAATTTTGAAACAAATTGATATTTCCTAACTAAGGGAAAATTGATCTCGCGGTGTCGACTGGTGCCGCTAAGAAATCTTTGTTTTAGAAATTTTTGTGATTTTACGAAATTTGTAAACAAATTTACCCCCTCTTTTTAATTTCTTGAAAATTTTTACAAAGACATCTCTTCCTTGCACTCTCTCACTTTCCCTCTTTTTATGTATTAAGTGCCTCTTCCACCACCGGTTTCGCGCAGTGTTTGGAGACTGCCAAGAAGTACGTGCTAAATGTAACCGATGTAAAGCGCGTGCCACAGTTGGCAGACGCTGGGGTCGAGCTATTTCTGTTCGGCTATTTCTACGATCGAGCATTGCAGGTGCCATTAATATTATGTTTTAATCAAGGGCTTGTCTATGGGATAATTGCCCTGTCATTTTGAACTAAAATTCGCGATCAGTTTTCCTGAATTTTTTTTAAAATAAAGACTCTGGTCAAAACAGTATTTTACCTTTAATTGACTACGGGCCAATTTTTTGTTAATCTTTTTTTACTCGGGAGCATAATATAGCAATTTTCCGGAAGCCTAATAAAACAATGAGACCATCTTGTTTACAGACTAATGTGGTACACTACTCGATTGAGCAGCTGGGTGGTCTTGCCCACGTTGGTGACTTTCGCGCAGCGGCCGAGCGAGGTGTGTACAAAAGTCGTTTGGAACAAAAATGTGTCGAAATTCGAATAGTCCGTCAAATTTTGAGACTTTTAATCATAACTATTTTTGTGTTCTTTTAATTTTCTTAACACAACAAATTGCTCTTGCAGCATGTGCAGTTCCTGCAGAAGCGATTGGACCCGAACCATGGCAGCCATGGCAATGCCTGGATTTGACTTACATTTACACGCTACTCCATTTTGGCTATGGATTGCCGGACGAAAAGGCCATTTATGTAAGACGGACCTCAGTTTCTTATTTTAATGAAATGCTTTCGTGGTCTAGCGGTAATAACCCACACCGAAAACCCAAAAATAATCCCTATTTCTCACTTTTGACTACAAATATTTATTGAAATTTTCTGGGTGGCTTATTCGACCGGAGATTTTTTTTAAACCATTTCCAAAAATTTGAAGATTTAGCTCAATTTCAGATAAAAATCGAACACCGGGGAAAAAATCAAACACCGGGGTGGGATCTGGTCACGTCCTGATATATGATTACACATGCACAGTTGACAAAGAAGCTGCGTGCCATGGAAGTGTCGTGGGCATTGGGTGCCGCCTTCCACTTGCTGAACACCTACCACGACAACATGAAGCGCGAACGGAACAAACAGCTGCAGGCGGCACTCGCGCGCGAGCGTGCCGAATTGGAGCGGCGTCGGCGCGCGGTTGAGGAGCGCGAGGCAGCCGCCGATGCGCGCATGGTCGAGCTATTGAACAACAGGAACACTGTGCAAACGGTGGGTTAATTGTATGGCGGCGAGGTTATGTATTGCGTTGCGTCGGATAATTTCATTTATGAAAGTCCCGACTAAAAAACTGAAATATGGTCAAGAATTGTCGTATCCAATTTTGGGTGTTTTCCAGGAGCAAAGGTTATTTGTTCGTCTACTGAACACCGTGTGCTTGATGTTCTCACATATGTTCCATTGGTTTGCTGACGGTGCCACCCACGTGCTTGTCGCATTGCGCATCATTTCATGAAGTCCGCTGATACAAACATAAATTTATAAAAAAACAATTTTGAATCTTTTAGCTCCTGTCATTTGATGATCTGACTTTTTTATTGTCCCTGTGTTATTTGTTTGGCTGCTTTGCTCACTCACTCACCCGATGCACAAAATAAAAATTTTTTATTAGAGGTAATGGATTTTAGGCAAAGGTGCAGATTTGCGGTCCCGACGAAAAAAATTGCTAAAAATTCGGCAGGCTTTTATTCGGGCCTTAAAAAATGCGCTGATCGCGAATCTGAGCTCAGATTTTGGTAATCTTTGATTTTTATCTAACATTTTTCATCAAGTACTTGATTTTTTACAAACTTTTTTCCTAAAAAGTTGTAAAAGTATATTATCAAGGGTTTTCAAGGTCGCTGATCACGTTTCTGACATCCATTTTGACTAATACCGAACTCCGGATCCGAATTCGAACAAAAAGTCGAACTTAATTTTTTTTTTCAAAAATCGGTTTTATCGCCTAAACACTTAAAATGTTTGAATATCATGAACTGCGGAAATAGCAACAGCTAGCTTCTATTTAACCATTTTAAGACGATAAAACCGATTAAAAAAAAATTAAGTTCGACTTTTTGTTCGAATTCGGATCCGGGGTTCGGTATTGGTCAAAATAGATGCCAGAATCGTGATCAGCGACCTTGAAAACCCTTGATAATAAACTTTTACAACTTTTTAGGAGAAAAGTTTGAAAGAAAATCAAGTACTTGATGAAAAATCTTAGATAAAAATCAATGATTACCAAAATCTGAGCTCAGATTCGCGATCAGCGCATTTTTTAAGGCCCGAATAAAAGCCTGCCGAATTTTTAGCATTTTTTTTCGTCGGGACCGCAAATCTGCACCTTTGCCGGATTTTACACATTTAAATAAACATGATTTGGGTTGCTGCTCTTCGGAGATATCCGAATAGCGTATCAGGGAGGGATGGAATCTCCTCCCCTCCCTCCCCTCTTAATGAACAAACATTAAAGGGAAGGAAAATATTTGAAAGGAAAAATGAAAGGTTTCTTAACTAATTTCTCTAAAAAATCTCTAGCGGAACCTAGAATTGATAGTGGGAAATTTGATTTTTTAGGTGTATTTTTTGTAAAATCAGCTAAATTTTACAAAAAATTGAAAAAGGTGCCAAATATTTGATAAAAATATCAAAATATTTGCCATATTCTTAAAAAAGCTAGAATATTTTTCATTATTTGCTAAAAACTTTGTTCTCAACTTATCTGAAACCCGCTCTCTAGTCACAATTTAAAAAAACGAATTGCGCTGAATTGCTGTAAAAACGAGTTGGCCGACCAGAAAATTGTTGTGTCCTTATGGCGGTGTCTCCTGTTTCATTGCGGATCCCCGGCTAACTAACTGTTTGCCGTTCGTCCCCTTACAAATATAAAAAAACTATTTGTGTTAGCTTGAATTCATTTTTACTTCGAATTTCTAATTAGGTATTCCATGTTTCTGTCTCTGCTTATCCTTCTCTATTTCGGCCCTTCTCTTTATCTCTCTCTCTCTCTCTATTTCGTCTCGAGGGAGAAAAATAACCCAAATTAAAGAATTAGTCTAAATTAAAAAAAACTGACATGAAAAATAAAATAGCACAAATTGTAGGAGGTCCAAATGAATTCGACGAGGAACTTGATGAACAATCAAGTGATGAAGAGGAAGCCGAGGAAGATGACGACGAATGGTCAGAGAAGCGTGAGGAAATTGTCAACGAAGTGTATGACGGAGTTTTTGAGGATATGGTCAAATGCATCAAAACTAGGACACACAAACTGGTGAAGTATTATACAGAAAACAAAAGCTTGGTATGCTAATTTTGGTAACTAATGACGAAACGCCTCTGGGACAAATCCTAATCATTTGGGCGCTTCCTAGCCGAATATCAGCATAATGTTTAAAGTCCGAATTTGTTCGATCAAACGATTTGGTGATAAGTAGAGAGCGGGTATATTTGCCAAAAAGCTAAAATTTTGTAAAAAAACGCGAAAAATGCCGAAATATTTGCTAAAAATATGAAAAATATTAATTGAAAAAGTTCCAAAATATTTGCTAAAAAATGACAAAATATTTGCCAAGTATTAAAAAAGGCGAAAAAAATCCGCTCTCTAGTGATAAGCGTATCAAATAAAGTTCGTCGGTTACAAACTGCAAAAAATACAGGAAAGGCCAAATTAAGATTTTAAGCATAAAAATTTCATTTAGTCCAAATCTTATCGTAATGTTTTGACACTCGGACTTTTTTATTCTTAGAAAAGGTACCGCGATTGACCAAGTTTTACCTTTGGGGTTTTGTCACGACGTGTTTTGGTCCGGGGGTGTTGGGCAAAAGGCTAAATGCTATCTCTGGTGGAAATAAAGTACCTTTAAGTACTGGAAAAATTAAGAGTATGAGCATCTGATCAAATATAAATTGTATATCAATCGCTTCCTCTCGGTGTATAAAAGTTATGAATTTTAGGGTAAGTTTAAAATCTTTAAACATGCACGAATTGAGTACTTTACACCGGCGCCTAAAAAAAAATGGAAACAAATCGAAGAGGAGGAGCTTTTTAAAATCGTAAATAAACTTTTATTTCAAAAAGTTTAAAAAACACGAATTCTGCTCATATTTTGTCTTCGTCGAAAGGAAGCGATAGGATTAACTTGACAAAATTGAAGAAGGGCGCTAGGACTTTTCGACAGCGGATTTTTCGACAGAAGGACATTTCGACAGTGAAGGACATTTCGACAGTGAAGGACATTTCGACAGTGAAGGACATTTCGACAGTGAAGGACTTCTCGAAAGTCCGCAAAAAAATATAATATGCAAAACTTTTAATAATAACATTTTAATTGTAAAAAATTCTATAATATATTTCTCAATCTAAAATCGGTGATCATGCCATTCACAACTATTTCACTAACATCCCTAAACCCTTGCTCAAATTCTTCTGGTTCTCGTGGCCCAGTAGAAGATGAAAATGCTGCTGAACTCTTTGGAAATTATGCCTTTAAAAGAAGCGAAGCATCGCTGATCTTGTTTAATTTTTTAGAGCAGGAAAAACCGTGGCCGTGAATTGATCAGCACTAAGGTTCAGCGGGTCTGGGACTAGTCTCGATTTTTTGACCCGGAACTAGACTTGGTTCCGTATTTTCTACCGGGATTTCAGCAGACTAGCCCCGGATTTCCCGGTTTTGATCGGGATTAAGTAGTCCAGGTTTTTGTGAAATTTCCGGTCTCGCTGAACCCTAACAGCACGCATGGGCAGCGCCATCCCTACCAATATTTAGAGCAGTGGCCTATCGAATGCCGGATCCAGTTTGATTAAGAAAAAGAAAGATAAATTTAAAATTAAAAGCAAAAAATAATAACCAGTATTATTTTTTAAACTGACATTTACTGTTGAAAAAACCACTGTCGAAAAGTCCTAGCATAAAATTTAAAAATTTTCTGTCGAAATGTCCTTCTGTCGAAAAGTCCGCTGTCGAAAAGTCCGGCGCCCTGAAGAAGTACTTTTTGTTTTATAAAAATATTGTGCTTTTAGCCCGATGCCATCGTCGTGGTACTGTCGCATGGAAACGAGAACGTTTTCTATGGAGTTGATGGAGAATTCGTCAATGTGACAAAATGGACGGAAAAAAGTGTCCATTTCTTGTCGTCAAACCCAAATTTGTAAGAATTTACTAAGTTTATGAATTTAAAAAATACATGCGTTTTAATTAAGTTCATTATAAATGTCCGCACAGGAAGTAAGTTCGAATTAAAATAATTTATTAAATAATTACCTTAAAAAATTAGCAAAATTCTGTGATTAAATGTGGATAATAATTTCCATTTGCGTAAAATTGGATTAAATACCCAGTAGTTGAATAAGACCAGATGTCCATTTGCATAGAATTGGACGAAATTCCTGTATTTTTTTATTGCTTAACCAATTTCTACAAATTTGGTATCATTCGAAAGCTTTATATCTTTAGAACAAATGCTTCAGCAGAAACTAACAAAGGAAGGTTCTCGGGTGTCCGTGGGACTTCGGAACGAAACTTGGTGGGTGGGTAGATCACCCTAGGGTTCTTAAGAAAAATGGTATTTTTTTCTGCTTTTTGATGCCGAGTGCCGAGATATGACGTGCCAAAGTTGGCACATTTATAATAAATTCATCATTTGTTTCATTGCTTTCGACAGCTTCTGTGGTGCAGTGCCTTTGTTCTTGCCTTCCTTTTTGCCCACCGCAGGTTCAAACCCCGACCGCGCAAAGCAATTTTTCCTTCTTTTTTTTTGCCTTTTTATGCAAATTAGATGGCCAACGAATCAATTCCTTTGCTCAAAAATTTTTGCCAATTTTATTTCATTTCACACATATGATAATCATCAATTCCCCTTCCATTTCCACATAATTGGCATTTTCATCGAGAGCCAGATCATGGTAAACCTCGATTTCCTCTCCATTTTGTATGCATTTTTCAATTTCTTGGGCAAAATTTTTGGCCATGAATATTTCATGTTCATTGATTGGGGTTTCTTCGACATATTTGGATAAATATTTTTG